>CAAKHD010001029.1:67916-78760 GCA_901007705.1 Fistularia tabacaria | reverse complement strand
CATTCATTTTCCTGTTTTCCACACATTCCTTTACAAATGTACTCACACTCACACACCCCCCCCCACATACCCACCCCTACGCACACACACCAATCTACACACACACACACACACACACACACACACACACACACACACACACACACACACACACACACACACACACACACACACACACACACACACACACAATTTCTGAAGGAACAGCGTTCTATTGGTGTTGCTGCTCTCTGATGGCCAGACTTGCTCAAACAAAAAAAAAGTTTCAGACAAACAAGCATTTCATTAACAGAGTGTGCATTCCGTTCTGGTCCCATCTAAGAGAGGTGGTGGATCAGCTCATAGCCTGGGAGAGTATGTTTAAAAAAAAAAAAAAAAATTAAAAAAAGAGGCAGGTTTGGAGAAGATAGGGTCTTACTTGGTGCAGTCATTGAAGAGCTCCTTACATGGACTCTGCTCCAGCCTCTCCCGGCACCCGACCACCACATCCTGGGGTATGTCTGGCAGATGGGCTGCCGACTAGGGTGTTCAGATCAACAGAGGTTGATGCGGGCAGAAGTGGTGGGATGGACAGACGGATGAACGGATACAGAAAAAAAAGAAGAAGGTTGTTTAATTTACACGAAGATGATCCAGGCTCCGGAACTGAATCAAAGTATTCGTCATCTCCTTTCTATTTGCGATTCCCTTCACAAGGGAAACTAGAGGAGCCTGACAGCCGGGCTGTGGTCCTCATCTGTTCGTGCTTGGGCTTACTGGCTAGTAACGGACCAGTTTTCGTTCAGGGCTGCTGAGAACGCTGTAAACTCTTCAGCGGACCGAAAGTACTAAGCATAAAACCAAAAAAGGTGGTTGAGGTGAAGTCAGAATAAGTGAAAAAAAAGGGTAAATTATAGGTGCATGATATTACTGTATTTGAATGCTTGAAACTACAAACAATGTCCTTAATGCACAAGTATGGTTTATTTTCTTGGATCCTTTTCAATCACATGTATCCATCAGGAATGTATGGACACTGTGTGCATATCCCTGTAGTAAACAATATACATACTGTTTATTTCCACCACATTTTACTTATGTCTTGGCACTCCCATACTGACCACTGTTGTCCAGTCATTGCTCACCTTCATGTAAGGTGGAACCGAAAACCGGAGCCGAATTCCATGTATCTGTTAAAGTGGAAATAGGATCTGCAGAACTGCGAAGACTTTGGTTCATTAGGCAATACAGGAATATGCCTTCATATATTGCTTTATGTGGATTTTCCAAGCAAAGTATATGATATTTTATATTATATATATATATATATATATACATATACATATATATATATATACATATACATATATACACACACATATATACACACATATACATATATGTATATTATGTATATATACACGTGTATATATACGTATATACACGTATATATACATATATACGTATATATACGTATATATACGTATATATACATATATACATGTACATATATATACGTATATATACATATATACATGTACATATATATACGTATATATACGTATATATACATATATACATGTACATATATATACGTATATATACGTATATATACATATATACATGTACATATATATACGTATATATACATGTACATATATATACGTATATATACATATATACATGTATATATATACACACACACACACACACACACACACACACACACACACACACACACACTATAATAGAGATTTTTCTTGGCAATTCTGCAGAATGCAAATTTTAATCTTTTAATTTTTGTCTTTAAATGTACCAAGCTGCCACAGGGTCAATATTGGGTCAGTCCAGCAAAAGCCTGCTGCTCCTAAATGCTACCCTTCAATAAAAGAATATCCTTCATAGACCGAGTGAGCCCCCCCCTCTTTCACAGAACGAGGTTGGGTCAAACTGTGAACCAAGCCCTCAGCAATCAGGTCGCACATGATGAATAACAGATTACAACTTGTTAGAATGACAGCAGTACGAGTCACCCTTTTTTTTCCTATTATCATCTGTTTATAAGCATTAACTGAACATATATAACTGACAGGAGATCCTGAAATTATCCCAAAAACCGAAACTAAAGTGCAAAGTTGTAACACAAATCTCATCCTCTGCTGGCGGGGGAGGAAGAAGAAGACAAAATGATCACCATGTGAGGACTAGTGATCGTGTCCAAGGATAAATGTTTCGATAAGAAACATTTCAAGGTGTTTGCATTTTGCATAAATTTAATTGAGCATCCTAAATTAGGATCTTTCTTAGGCCACAATGAAGAAAGGAGCAAGGATTACAGTATTTGCCAGAAAGAGTTTGAAAGAAAGATTCACACGAGTTTATTGGGTGATGCAGTGAGTGACTTTTTTTAACACTTGATATTCTCTCTGTGATTTTTCATTGAGTTTACAAAGATGACTAATAAACAGTTTACTCATTGTTTTGTTCCTATGAACTTGGAAAACAATGGAAATCATTTACTGAGAGACTTTCAGTTTACTGGATATCATTCAGACAGCATTAAAGTTATAGCCAACATACAGCTGTCCTCCAAATAGGCAAGTGTTACTCCATGTTTAAATGTTCTTATTTAGATAAGGACAGTTAGAAACCAGGCAACATTTCAAAATTCAAGATGAAAAGTTATTTCAGGAGACTGTGCACACCGATCGGCCATAGCATCACCTACACCGAGGGGTCAAGTAACAGATTATCTGATTATGTGCAGCTACTGTAGCTCAGTCTGCTAAAGAAAATAAATGAAAATAACGACTGAAAAATATCAGAACACTCAGGTCAGTTTGTTGCAAATTAAGCTGCGCACCCTGTCCCCAGTCAGGGGTACCTGTGCCAGCCCGTCTCCCACCGAAAACAACTATTCTGGTCATCTGCTCATCGGAGCTGGACCATGTTTGAAGAAAGTGGTGTGGTTAGATGGGGTTCCTGCTGTCCATGGAAACATTATCTTTTAATGGCAGTGGTGGCCTCCTTTAGCAGGATAACTCACATTTCCACGCCGCATAAATTTTGGTTCAGTCCAAGGAAGATAGCAACTTTGTTCAACTTGTTGACTCGAGTTTTTAAAATTCCCCAAGATCTCAAACTGGGGAGGCACCTGTGGGATAGACCGTACAGAAGGATCCACAAAGACCAAACCTCAAGTTAGAAGACTTAATTGGTCGCGAACCTTTTGTTGCCAGAGTTATGTTACCTTCGGATGTCAAGTGCACTCCGTGAATCGATAGGTGAGAGCAGTGAGTTTTGTTGGTGGACGTGATGTTTTGGCTAATCAGCGTGAGGAACCTAAATATTACACATTCAAATAATTCTTGTGGAACCGCCAAGGCAGCATGTAATGGTAAAAACTGTGCAAGTCTTACCCCATTATTGAAATAAGTGTCTAAAACATTCAATCCGCAGTCCCTTCTCTTCTCATCAGGAGCTAGCTGGTAAATGGCCTGCAGGGAGAAGAAGACGAGTGTGAGCGACCAGGGCGGCGAAGGAAGCAGCTCTCATTCAGATCTGTAGGATCTCGCCAAATAAGGAAGGGGGGGGTTTGGAAGGGAGGTGAAAGAAAGAAAAAAAAAAAAAAAAAAAACAGAGGACTTGGCAGAGTGGAAGAGTGTTTACAAAAAAAAGAAAGAAAAACAAAAGAAATGAGGGTGAGTGCACAAAGGGAGATATAACTAAACCCACCGAGTCACCGTAGTGATAACAGTGTCAGCTTCCAGGCTTTGCCAGATACGTCCACCGCCTACTGTAATGACGCCTTCACCACAGATTTACTTTATGGTCAAATATGGGAAGGAGATGGTCTTCTTCAAGCCATGTGTTTTGTGTGAAAACAAGCTCGGTGGAAAGCAGCGTGACAAGTTGGACGGCCTGACGTGACGGCTGACGTCCAATCCGCAGTCCTTGTTGAGGACGAGCTGTTTTGATTTCTTGCGCATTTGGCCAGCCAGTGTGAGTTTAGGTCTCCCCACTGCACATACAAGCTTGACTGACTTCCCCTGAAAAAGACTAATGTAGGCTGTGTTAAAACCAGCGCGATTTTGCCCCTGTTTTTGCTGTCTCGCATAGCTCAAGTGGCCAAGACACAAGCTTGGGCCTGTGTTCGCCTGCTCACCCAGGGGACCTGCCTCTGACGTGGGCTTGACCTCATGGAGAAGTGCACAGAGGGGAAGCGGAGGGGGTCTGTCCCCTGACAGCCCGTCTAAGTCGCGAATCGCGCCCCACTCTGCGCCCACCCCGCCTACCACTCCACGCTCCTGCCAAGACCAGGCACAGGACCAAGCTCTCACTCCCTGCTCTCCCTTCCTTCCCTCCCCGACTTTTTGCTCTGCAGGGCTCGGCTCGGGCCAAAGCCGCAGGGGAAAACACAGTGAGGTGGAGGGGATGACAGAAAAAGACACGGAGAGACACACAGGAAGTAGATGGTGTCTGAGATGAGGGTTGAGAGAGAAAATTGAGCGGGGTATCGAGCTCGTTCAAGGTCTTACCACAGCGTCCATAAAGTCGATGCAGCGCTTCAGCTCGGGCCTGGTGTCACAGTACTGACGGAATAGCAGCCTACCAATGGGCTGCTTCTCACATAGACTGGTGTAGTCCCTCTCTGGCAGGAAGAGGAGGAAAGATAAGACATTGGAAGAGGCTTTTGACACAAGACACTGATCCAACGGCAGCAATGAAAAGAGCCGCTGGAGCTGAGATAATAGTGTCACTTTGGTAATACTGTGACTACAACGTCTCTGTCGATATTAGCCCAAATATATCATTAGCTTGGAATACTATCCTCACCTGTTTGAACATGGAATTACCAGTTGCCCTGGTGAAAGTAGGCATATTTTGAAAGAAAATTTGTAATACGGTGTCTGCTCACCTAATTCTTTTCTCCGATACCTCAAGAATTACTAGACTTTTAAACTGTGTTGCATGATGATTTAGCGAGTTTCTGTTCACCAAACTTCCACATTCCAAGGGGAATCCTTCTAAGGTGCTGTTGGGATGTTCAGGGGTCATTTAGGGGGGGGGGGATTCCTTTGACTTGAGAATGAACAGAAATGTCACTCATGGGGACAAGAATTTATGTCACATTTTGAAATAAACCACTATATAGTCAAAAGTAGTGAAATGGAGTTGTTCAGCAGCGGGAAAAAAAAAACAAAAAAAAAAAACTGTTGAATCAGTGGGCTGTTAATCGAGCTGCATTTCAAAAGTTTTCACAATAAAAAACATTTTCCACTCATTTGACAGCTTCGCCAGAGGACACTGTGGGAACTGTCATTCGATTTCAAAACCAAATGGCTGACATTAGATGTCCAGACATCAACATCTCCTCATCATCATCTGTTGGTGTCAAGGTGAAGATCTGCTTGGAAATGAAATACAAACCAAGCATATCTCATTTGTATTCAGAAAACTGTGAAAGGCCAATATCTGTGCGCCGCAATAGGCTCAACGATTTAAAAGTCAGATTTTCCAGCCTCTTTTTCTGAAAACAGCCACTGTCTCACACACCACCAGAAGCTTAACAAAAGATTAAACTAGATATTTTCACAGATACTTACACAACACAGCATACTATAACTCAGTGAGTATGTTTTGTGTCTGTCTGTGTGTGTGTGTGTGTGTGTGTGTGTGTGTGTGTGTGTGTGTGTCTCCTGTGCAGCTGGCCCTGGTTTGTTAGGACTAATTTACATCCATTCGAGTCGTATTTCCTCTGGTACCAAATGAGGAAGAGGGCCCAGGACGCTTTCCATCACTTGTTGACAGTAAGGACACACATACACAAACACGCAAAACACACACGCAAGATAAATATACAAACAAAAATAGGCCACACACGTTCACGTACACATGCACACTTGTGTACAGAGGAAGGAGGAGGATGCATGGGATGAAAATGTCTGAGTGGTGACAGCTACAGGACAACCTCCAACGGTAAATCAAATCTTCACGACAGCTCACCCGGCTGCACTGTTTATTACACGGCAGTCCCTCCGCTCTGCAGCTCACTGCGTCTCATTCAAACCGGCCTGTACGACCACAAAGCCAGAGTTATCATCGGTGAGCAAACACCAGCAGCAGATATGATATTTTTATTGCTTCCCTTTCCACTGTGTGACCGCTGTGTTTTTAAATTTTGCAAACAAATGCTCTTTCAGAAAAAAAAGGAAAACGAAAAAACAATCTCAGTGATAGGTCGCAGACTGTGCGCCACTGTGCTTTCACTCCAAACACAACTGCCTAGTGACGTTCAGGACCTGGGATCCTACTCTGGGGGTCCCCGTCAGCTGCGTTTCAGCTGGAAAAGCTGGCACCTGCATACTTTAATCTGACTATGTTGTTTTGAGTTGTGCAAAATCAATACAGGTGTCAAAATGAGATTTTTACGACCTGCTATTTTGATGCAAACACACAGTTAATCCAAAAGGGGAACATGCAATCAGCACTAATGGCCACCTCACCTTCAATCTTAACAATCAGCTGTCACATCACCAATAAAAAACAGTTCCATCTACAGCCACGTGTGCAAGTTTTACACTGATAGCTATGCACGATAGAAGATACAAAGCATTTCTGATCAAAAGTCATTCTTTTCCTTCTGCCAATTTTTTCCTCTTAAGATCATCTCTTAATCTTGGTTTTATCTGTCTGAAGAATCTCATTCCAGAACGAGAGTGGCTCCCCTCCCCCTTGTCTTGAGTACAAGCAGTGAATTTGCACCTTGTTGCAAAACCCTCTTTATTTACACTCAGGAAGAGTGTGAGGATGACTCCGCTTCCTCCTCTCAAGTGTCTCGATTTGATAGTGTTGTGATGGGATTTTTCCTTCATCAAGGAGAGAATCCTTCAGTCTTTGACTACATGTCTTCATACACTTTTTTCTTTTTCTTTTTTTTTTTTTTTTTATGTGCCGAGTGGTTCACGTGGCTACTCGAGACCTGGCCAAATTACCTATGAGGCGAAGGCCATTTCCAGCCACGGGGCTACTTGTCCGTCAGCGTACAATTACAGCGAAAATTACGAAACACTATCGCTGACCAAATGTTTTCGCTACAGGCTCTATTTATACAGCAAGAAAGGGGCTTCTGAGTATTGTGATATTACTTCTATCCCATGTGTTTACTTTAACCACATGCGCATCGCTGGAGGGGGGAGGGGAAGGGTGCTCACATAAACTGACACACTCATAAGAAATGAATTTGGGTTGTATTGCCGTGTTGTTGCGGTGAGACGGTTTGTGTACAACAACAAAACAGTTACTTGATATTGTTTAACGTTTCGAAAAAATAGTCACAGTGATGAGCAGGAAGGGCTTTTTTTTGTGATTTGCTATTTCATCACCACCTCGATCTAATTTTTTTCTCTCCCCGCACCGTTTCTGTTGTTTGCCATGTGTCGTGTGTGTGTGTGTAAACATGCACTTTTTAAACAATGTACTGTTTGCATGTCCATGGCGCTGCACTCTTTACAGAGACTGTTTATGCGTGGGGGGGGCAAACTTTGTGTATTTTATGTGCTTTCATCGCAGTGTGCATTCAACTGAAGCTATCACACTGAAGTATCCCAAACACTGTCATCTTCTCTGGTGAGAGGAATACGGAAAACATCCCACCTTCACTTCCCACTGGTTTTTGGCTCAGATGAGTGTGTGACGTGACATGTGTGCGTGTGCGCGTGTGTGTGTGTGTGTGTGTGTCAAACTTGATTCCAGGCCGTAAATCATTTGAATATGAGAATGTGAGCCAGCATTCCACCAATGTAAAATTTCCGCTTTGCACATGAGAATTCTCTCCAGTCGTCAAGAAAAACAACCGCGATAGAGAGTAGGGGCAAAAAAAAAAAAAAACAGCCAGTAGAAAAAGAAAAGACAGAAACGAATTGACCAAACTGAAAAGAAAAACGAGTTGGGAGGCTTGAACCAGCCCAGACCGGTAGCTGTAAGTGCCCGTGAACTAAGCTGCAATTACAAGTTAATTAAAACTTCAATTTAGGCCAAGACTGAGTGTGTTAGCAAGACGGTTATCGCGCTCGAATGTGAGCTTGTCAGACGGTTCATGTGTGTGTGTTAAGAGCGCAGCTGCCGGAGTATTGGCAAACACTCACTGCTGCTATGCAACAAGAGCTGTTCGTCTTCATCCAAAATCCAAAATACCTCTGGTTTCAGGAGCGTGTTGGACGAGCTGACATGTCCACATGCGCTGTATGCTTTGGCTGGATACCAGAGGAAAGGGGGGGGGGGGGTATATGGCTGGCAGACAAAGTGGCTGCTGCGCACATAATGTAATCTGGGCTTCCTAGAAGCACAGCACACTTTTCAAGGATAAGGTCAAATGCTTGACATTATCAAGACACAACAAAGACATGGCTATCAGGGGCTACAGGGTATCTCTCTTTCCCCAGTCTGTGCGTCCACGGTGTACGGGCCCGGGTGGACGTCTCTGCACACACTTTTTGGTGTGTGTGCGTTGATGCACATGCCTACACGTCCGTGTGTTTAAGTACGTAAAGGGGATTATTTTGATCCTACGCTCAGTGTGATAGGGAAATTACGCAATAGCATCGATGTAACAGTGACGTATGTAACCCGTAACAGCTGCTGCTGTGTGTGCACACACACTCACTAGCACTAAGCCAAGTATGAAGTTATTTCACGCTTAAAAGCGGCATTTATGTGCTATTTTAACCAGGTGGACTGTCACCGCAGTTAATAATTAGATATATTACTGCTTTGATTTGTGATACGAGCTAGTATAAAGCAAATGCGCCCACGTCTTTCCCTCCCCTCCCATTTCTCAAAACATCTTTCCTGTTCTTGTTGTAAGAGTCACTCTTTGTTTCTGTTTTTTCACTTGCTCTCCCTCTCCTGTACTGCCGCTCTTGTATTCCTCTGAAGTGGTAGAAAGAGGGAGGGAGAGAAAGAAAGAGTGAGGGAGAGAGAGATACAGATAGTGGGAGGGGAAGGCATGGAGATAGAAAATAGGGAGGGAGAATGTGGGGGAGGGGAGGGTAGCGCTGCAATCTCTGGCAGAGAAAGCTGTGACGCACAATTGTGCATATATATGCGTGCATGCACACACACACACGCGCGCGCACACACACACACACACACACACACACACACATAAATACACGGTTAATGTGGCACACAGAGATCTGTGGGGGGACACGAGGAGATAATGAAGCCCAAGAGGAGAGCTCTTCACCAAGCTACAAAGAAAGGAGCCTGCCCGTCCTTTCCTCTTTCCCAGTAGAAAACTCAGGGGCAAGGTGTTCTGATTGGGTGTGCGAGCAGACAGAATGAACGGATTGATAAATAGCATTTCAAACAGATTCCTAGAGTCAGCACACACACACACACACACACACACACACACACACACACACACACACACACACACACACACACACACACACACACACACACACACACACACACACACACACACGAGTAATATAGAAAATGTTTCCTGTCCCTTGCCTGTAACCGTGGGTGGAGACGGGTAGAGAGAGAGGAAGGAAGCCCAATCTGACTTCCTCCCATAGCCAGACTCACCCCAACTGCACAGCATGGCACGTCACCATGCCTCACACACACAAGCACGCACGCACCATCAATCACCCCTTTTTCTTACCAATAGTGCGGCGTAGCTCCTCACACTGGCTGATGTGGGGGAGTTTCAGCATCTCCTTCCATTTCTTGCTGCGGCCATTCCTCTTCCCTCCTCCACCTGGAACACACAGTGAGGCCCACCATTGAGCCACCATTTAGATGTTGTACTTTAAACAACATCTTTTGAGGTGATTTATTCTGGACAAACTGCATGTGTGTATTCTTTTGTATGTGTGAGCATGCAGACCAAGCTGCCACCAGAGGCAGGGGCAGCTGTTTCATCTCTACAGTCGCCTCCATGCATCATGACAGAGCATGTGGTGAGGAATGTTGACAGCTTCAAAGATCATGGGGCACACACACACATCATGTGTCACACACACACACACACACACACACACACACACACACACACACACACACACACCTCGGGCTCACTTAAACACTCACGGGTTATCTCGCTGAAAATGCAATGCCACACTCAAACGTGCACACAAACGAGCTGGCACGTTGTGTTTGGCATTTCTTTCATATCAGGTGACCCTGATTTTAAAGTTAAAAATCTCCAGGCATCAAAGTTTATATTTGACTAAAGTGCTGATTTGAACACAAAAATCTTGAGAGGCGGAGGTATGCTCTGGAAAGGAATGAAGGTTAGTTGCAGCAAGACAGAATATATGTGTGTAAATGAGAGGAACTCGGGTGGAACGGTGAGGCTACAGGGAGTTGAGATTAAGAAGTTGGAGGATTTCAGGTACTTAGGGTCAACAGTCCAGAGCAACGGTGAGTGTGGAAAAAAGCTTAAGAAAATGGTTCAAGCAGGTTGGAATGGGTGGAGAAAAGTTTCAGGGGTTCTTTGTGATAGAAGAATTTCATCTAGAATGAAAGGAAAGGTTTACAAAACAGTGGTGAGACCAGCAACACTGTATGGTTTGAAAAGACAGGAGGCAGAGCTGGAGGTAGCAGAGATGAAGATGTTAAGGTTCTCTTTGGGAGTGACGAGGAAAGATAGGATCAGGAATGAGTCCATCAGGGGGACAGCACGTTAGATGTTTTTGAGAGAAGGTCAGAAAAGCCAAACTGAGATGGTTCGGTCATGTACAGAGGAGGGAAAGGGACTATATTTAATTTTTTTGTGTGTGTGCTATCCATATGTAAATGTATATATATATATATATATATGTATGTATAATATATATATATATATGTAT
>CAAKHD010001029.1:19726-49726 GCA_901007705.1 Fistularia tabacaria | reverse complement strand
AGACGTCCGGTCGAAGCCTGGCGAGGGGGGGAGCCGTGCGGTTACGACGGCGGCTCGTTAGCATTCACAGCCTGCCTTCCCTTTCGCTCCCCTCTCCGCCTGCCTTCCCTTCCTGATTCGGCTCCCTCCTCCCTTCTTCTCCTCTTCCTCCGCCTCCTCTTCGCCCGCCCCTCCTCTGGCGCGGAGAGCCGGGGAGAGAGAGAAGAGAGACGAGGAGGGATCAATTTACAACCGGCGCGACGGCGTCAAAAGCTTAGCAGCGCGCAGGCCCGTGTTTAATAATTGATTGATTAATTGATCAATTATGTAGTCATGTATCGATCCAAATTTTGGAAGCGCGAAGGAGGGACAGAGGAAAAGAGAGAGTCACAGCCCCGCAATGTTTACATGGCCGCATTTCCGGCTCAGAATGTATCGCGGCATCTGTGTGGGAATTTAAAAAAAAAATCACGCGGCAGACGCGTGAATAAATTAGCTGCGTTCCAAAACCCGGAAGTCGTAGGCTGTTGAGGATAACGACGCTAGTTCTGTTGTCAGTAGACAACGTTTTGGCTTCGCTTTTATGAAAATACGTTTCCGCATTGTGAATGAATGCTTGATTAAATGATAAACGATGCTTTGTCGTGCATTACTCGCGCCCTCCCAGTTTTAAAACATGTGAATTTGTTTTACATCATCCATCCATCGTCTGCCGCTTATCCTGCACTCAGGGTCGCGGGGGATGCAGGAGCCTTTTCTTTATTTTTACATGTATTATGTTTTTTCAGTGTTGACTGAAATGTCAAATTTTCAACCCGAAAAAAAATCACAGTTTCTCAAAATGACATTAAATTATCTGAAACTTTGGAGGAAAAATGCAATTTTTCTTCTCATTTAGGAGTTCCTGATCCAAATTGTCAAAACAAAAAGATTAGAAAAAGACAATTAGATTCCATGGTTGAATCAATGAAGCTGACAGAAGCCTGTTAAAAAACAGTTTAAATAATTAACTGAATTATCAAAACATTGTCTTTAAATAGCACTGAAAGGGATACAAGCATCAGAAAATGTATCAATAATAATAATCAGCAAAAAAAATCAAGGTAAAATCATGGAAATGCAAGTAAAAGAAGTTAGTTAGTAATTGAAAAAAACAAGAATCGCTGAGACAATGGAGGCTCACAGCAGCTCGAATGTGGAAAGTTAAACCAAGTTCTTGGTACAGCTGAAATTTCCAGCAGTGACCCGCTGAAAGGTTTCTCTCCGCATTGTGTTTTTTCAGGGTCGTAAAGGCCTTGGAGGACACCCTAGAGGGCATCCACTGAACAGAAGATGTCAAAGGTCAATGACTTTCAGCCTCAGCAATTGAACACCAAATGTGTCACCAAAGAACCCTGGGTCTGGCTTTTGAAAAAGGAAGGAAGAAACTTGACACAGACCAACAGCTCTGTGTGTGTCTGCATGTGCGTGTACATTTGTGAAAGTGTGTGTGGATGAAAAGTCAATAATTGTTTGGCTGTATTGACACTCAATTCTTTAGCTCCTTTAGTTAGTTTACAGAGAATAGCAATCTGGAGAAAGACCCACCACTGAGGTGTCGAATCACATCTTCTATGACTAAGAGATTATTAAGTGCAGGCTTGAAGACAACAGAAAATAGCTTTCCTTTAAACAGTTTAACAGCAGGACATAGGATGTTTCCCATGTCACAGAAAAGTCCTTTCTTTAGTTGTGACCACCTGTAAGCTGCAGGCCGGTGTAACATTAATTTCCAGACAGCTTGTGATGTCATCTTGTCCATGAACACATGGAACTGAGAGGGAGAAAGGCCACCAGTTTATGAAGATATTTTCAATCGTAATCCCCTTAAGTGACGATTCATCAGTAAATGAAACATACGTTTGTCTTGGGGGATGGCAATATTAACTTCACAAATCAAAATATATCAGTGTATATCCAAGTATAATTTGATGTCTGAATATATATAATGACTGAATATAATCTAACAAGAACATACTGTCAAGGATGTGTTTTATATTGAGAGTTATCATATATGTGCCTGTGTGTGTGACAGTTGCTTTTTGATCTTTGACTTCACAACTTTTCTGAGTTAATTTTCTCAGAAAAGTAGAGAGGTGTTGCCTTGTGTTGACTGAACTTATATATCAGCAGGAAATTAACATAAAGATCGTCGCAGATGCACCTTAAAAATGTGTCATCGACAAACTACCTAAAGTACTGCAAGAAGTTGTTTGTTGGAAAGTCACCACCTAGTAATAGTGTCTAAAGGGTGATAGATATATTTTTTAAAAGGCTTCTTAATCTCATGATATTTATTTTTCCATATCCCCCAATACAATTTGATGTAAATAATCATAAAACTTTAGAGTGTGTGAGTAGAGTGGAAAGTGGCTGCCAACAGGAGAGAGAGCGGATAAATGAATCATCACCGTTTTATTCTTACTTAGTATTTGAGGTATTTTTCTCACCGATCACACTGGTCTGAATCCCCACAACAGTAAGTCTGTATATCGGCTTCGCTGCATTTTTTCCACCACCCTCGCACTGAAATATTGCCCAGCTGGCTGTGACACACCAGCTCCTGGTTTGTTTACTTGGCCCTCAGCGTCACAGATGGTCTGCGTGGAGTCAATGCTGCCCTCTAGTGACATGTAAACAAAAATACAAGACCATTAAACACGCACATAAAAAGCTTGGGCTGTTGAATTGCAGTGGGGCGTTGTTTGGACGGAATAGAAAATGTATAGAAGCTCGGATATATTTGATTATAATTCGTCTACAACCATAATTGAAGACATTCTGATTATATTTACTTTAAGTGTCATCTTTTTTGCCCTCGGCGTGTGTGAACATCAAAACAGATGGGTTGAGATGAACCAAAAAGTGTTTTTTTTGGGGGGGGTTGTTTGTTTCCTGGTAGATCTTGTAGCTGGGAATAGGGATTGTTTCTGAAAGCAAACTGAACAAATAGACAGTATGAAAATGAAATGAGAAGAAAAACCTGTGATGGACACATCAAATGGGGACCCATTTCAGGCAGGTAAGGGGAAACACGCATGCACTTAACACAGCAATCATTTTCTGCTTATATTAAGGTGAGCCTCTGGAAAAGCGTGATAGATATGCAAATATTATCAATTCCAAAAGTTTGATTTTCAAGCTCATCTGAAAAGAATTCCCTTGAGGACACTTGACACCCACCCCATGGAATGGCTGGTGGATGTTTCAAATAACTCATCTAAATGTTTGACAGGGTTGTACCACCTCGCCTTTTTCAATTGCTGCCCTTTCACATATGCCCAAATATTAATGGCAAACCACATCTTTGTTTATATGTATTTGTTTGTTTGTATATTCTCCCCAAGGCGTGTGTTGCTTCTCTCCAGGCTCTCTCTCCAACAGTCCAAAAAAGTCATCGGTTTCTCGAAGACTCTAGATTGTCCGTAGGGGTGAATGGTTGGATGTCTGTGTGTGTGGCCCTGTGATTGGTAGTGACCCAGTTCCTATTAAATCCCAACGCTTGCCCAATTTCAGTTGGGATTGGCTCCACATTGCGCCCATGTATGCAGGAAAAGTTTCAGTTGCAGAAATGTATTCTCACTTTTTCTGATACCAAAGTTTAAAAACTGTCATTTTTTTCCCCATCCACAATCTATATATTTTTTTGTCTTTCTGTCTTTTAATTGTTTATATTGCTTTTAATTGTTTAGTGCTTATTTATATGTTGTCTTTTTGATACCGTTATTGTTGCGCTGCTGCGACAAATGAATTTCCCCTATTGGGATCTATAAAGTATTATCTTATCTTAATTTGAGACACTAGATGGGGCTGATGGCAAAAGAACTGAACAACACCTGATCACTTGTGGTGTAAGGTGTAGGTGATTTCTTTCCAGCAACTCACTACATTGGCCCTTCAATCGGACATTAAAATCATCCATAATAATCTCTGGGTATTGTTAACAGAATCAGAACTTTGTCTTGGTCTTTAAATACCTGAAACTTCATTTAAACATTCACAAAGAAAAGTAAAAAATCAAAAAGTAATTTGGACCACTGGGGTTTCATTGGCTCTCAAGGATGCAAATTCCTTCTTTTGACTCATATTGCCCTCTTTAACAAACAAACGTGATTTCCAATATGAGTAGCGGGAGCAACTATTGAGAGGGGAAAAAAGAAATCAGCTTAAAAGGAACAGGCTCATATTTTAACCGCAGCGATTTTGGACAGACAGAGTCTCAAGGTTGACTCACAAACAACATTCCTAAGAAGAAATACATCTGACACCAAAATCCATCCCATGTGTTTATCATTCTCTGGAGCCCTTAGGACCTGACAAGACATTGAACGAGACACCATGGTTTGTAGCCAAAAAGGAAGTATTAATCACCAAATTGTGAATGATCAAGACCTCGGCGATCTTCACCAGACCCAACGATTGAGGAGGCTGAGTCATATGACGGCGTTTTGATGTAGCTGTTTAAACATTTCCCGGCTTTTCCCACGTTGCTCTAAGAACCGCTGCCAAGGATCTACTCAACAGAGGACAACGTGCATCTCCCGAGATTTAGTAACTTATTTTGTCCGCGAGGTAACAGCTGAATGCTAATACAGAGATACATTGATTGGTTATTTAAATCCTTCTTGCTTCTCAGCAAGAAGATTCTTGGTTTCAAGCTCCGGTCGGCCTGGTTCTTCTGGAATGGAGCGTGTATGTTCTCTCTGGGCTCTCCAACTTTTGAAAGACCAATGGCGAAGGGTGTTAATCAGAGGGTGAACGGTTGTGTGTCCCTCTGACCAACTCCTCCTCCACCCTGCATGACCCAGAGTGAGGAATGAGTGTCTTCAAAAGAAAAAACAGTACAAAGACAAGATATTCAATCATTTACCTTATCAGTCTCTGTGTTTTCGGTAAAGGATTGGCTGTTAACCACGCA
This sequence comes from Fistularia tabacaria, assembly GCA_901007705.1. NCBI lineage: Eukaryota > Metazoa > Chordata > Actinopteri > Syngnathiformes > Fistulariidae > Fistularia > Fistularia tabacaria. The sequence continues at coordinate 44,790 of CAAKHD010001029.1, read as the reverse complement.
GGCGATTAGTAACCAAGAGGGATTTGTATGTTTACAAACAAATTTAAATTTGAGTTATTCCATTGAATTGTTTAGAAACAGAAATGAAAATTATGCAACACTTTCAATGGACTCAAAAGCTCATTTAGAAATAACATAGTTGATAAATATAAAATTAAACTATGAAAACCAGTTAGTTTGTAACTTCCCTACTGTATGTATGATATACACTTGCATATTCACATTTTTTCTTTTCTTAATTTTTAAAATTCGTTGATGGGGAAGGGTAGAAGAGGTGACTATTGTAGATCACAAAGTAGCAGAGATTAGTGAAAGTGAAGCGAAGAAGATGTCGAAGAGGATGAAGAGTGGAAAGGCAGTTAGTCCACATGATATACCTGTGGAGGTATAGATGTGTCTAGGAGAGGCAGCGGTAGTTTCTGGCTAGATTATTCAGCAGGATCTTAGAGAGTGAGAAGATGCCTAAGGAATGGAGAAGAAGCGTAATGGTGCCCATTTTTAAGAATAAGGGAGATGTGCAGAACTGTGGTAACTATAGAGGGATAAAGTTGATGAGCCATGCAATGAAGTTATGGGAAAGAGCAGTGGAAACTAGACTGAGAGCAGAAGTCAGCATTTGTGAGCAGCAGTATGGCTTCAAGCCTAGAAAGAGAACTATAGATGCAGTATTTGCTTTGAGAATGCTAATAGAGAAGTACAGGGAAGGTCAGGGGAAGCTGCATTGCACTTTTTTGGACCTGGAAAAAGCATAGGACAAGGTGCCGAGTGAGGAACCCTAGTATTGTATGAGAAAGTCTGGAGTGGCAGAGAAGTACATTAGACTGGTGCAGGATAGGTATGCTGGCTGTGAGACAGTGGTGGGGTGTGCTGTAGGTGTAACACAGAAGTTCAAGGTGAAGGTGGGACTTCATCAGGGATCAGTTCTGAGCCCCTTCTTGTTTGCAGTGGTGATGGACAGGCTGACAGATGAGGTTAGAGAGGAATCTCCATGGACTATGATATTTGCGGATGACACTGCGATCTGTAGTGAGAGCAGACAACCGGTTGAGGAACATCTAGAGAGGTGGAGGTATGCTCTGGAAAGGAGAGGAATGAAGGTTAGTCGCAGCAAGATGGAATATACGTGTGTGAATGACAGGAACCCGGGTGAAACGGAGAGGCTACAGGGAGTGGAGATCAAGAAGTGGGAGGATTTCAAGTACTTATGGTCAACAGTCCAGAGCAAAGGAGAGTGTGGAAAAGAGGTAAAGAAATGGGTTCAAGCAGGTTGGAACGGGTGGAGAAAAGTGTCAGGGGTACTGTGCGATCGAAGAATATCAGCCAGAATGAAAAAAAAAGGTGTACAAGACAGTGCTGGGACCAGCAATGCTGTATGGTCTAGAAACAGTGACAATGGCAAAAAGACAGGAGCCAGAGGTGGAGGTAGCAAAGATGATGATGTTGAGGTTCTCTTTGCGAGTGACAAAGATGGATAGGATCAGGATTGAGTCCATCAGAGGGACAGCATGTTAGATGTTTTGGAAAGAAGGTCAGAGAAGCCAGACTGAGATGGTTCAGTCATGAACAGAGTCGGGATAGTGAATATGTTGGTAGACAGATTCTGGAATTGGAGCTGCCAGACAGGAGGTCTAGAGGAAGACCAAAGAGAAGATTTACAGACATAGAGAGTGACGATATGAAGTTAGTTGGTGTGAGAGAGGAGGTTATAGAGAATAGGGTTAGATGGAGAAGGTTAATTCGCCGTATGAATTATTTATTTGTGCTTAAATTTCATGTGGATACATTGTTGTTTATTGACATATGTATTTGAGTCAACAAGTCGAAAAGACAGAAATAAACTCGTTAAACAAAAAGGCTTAATCTACATCTAATGCCATATTACAGTATTGTGAAGAGGTCAACTAGTTATAAGCGATTGCATCATGAGTGTTGTTTTTTTTAGTTATCTGTGTGTCTGTCAACTGTGTGTGCAAAATAGTTAGACACACGCAATCGCAAGGAATTTAGGGATTGCACCACAAGACATCGACTGTTGATAACATTATCGAAAGATTTCTGAGAATGCGGAAAGAAAAATCTTTTTGTGTAATGTCATAGGACAAATTCTTACTCTGGATGAGTGTGACCTTCAATCCCGCCACCACCCGGGTGGCAGTGCAGTAAACCTGATCCCGACAGGAACGTTCCGCCAAGTGTTGGGAGGACAAGGCCAAGTTGTGTTCTGTGGATGGGCCGACCTGACCTCCGGTACAGGCACAACTGCAATCCAAATTCATGTGAGAATAGAAAACATATCCACTCTGGAAGCTTAAATAATGAGTGTCTCATGTTCATAACCACTTAAAAGTTGAAATATTGTACAACAGAAATATTTTTAGGCTGTTGGTTCTTTCTGTTGAATATAGCTTGATGAGCAAATGCAGGTGATTCTATTGTATTTTTAGTTCGCACAGTCTCCCCACTCTGGAATAAAGGTTTCATGACTACAGATGAGGATATACAGTACCATAAGACTGTGGTGATCAGCCCGGTAAGATCTCTATAAACCAAACAGCATCCAAACATAGAAGATAGAAAAATTGATAAAGTTAGAACTGATATTTAAGTCAGGGGCATCCAGTTATGAGGTCTGCAGGTGATCAATAATAAATAATAATAATCAATAATAAATCTCCATCTCTTTTTTTTCATGCTATCAATGGATGTCAGCACTTCATCTATTTCAGAGCCCGTATAGGCAGGAGTGGAACGTGTATTTGCGAAACTATGAACATTTTTTGAGTAAGACTCTAAAAGGACCTGTATGATTAGCGTTTCTGGGATGGGAAAAGTGACCGGAACATCTGACAGAGATGTCATTTGATTCCAAAAAATTATATGATCACACCATAGTTTTTCCAGTTTGAAAGCAAAATTAAATTGGCAAAAACAACAACAAAAAAAGAGACTATCAGATAACAAATTAACAGTCTCTCTTTGTTGCTGCGCAACTTGTTGAATGATGGATTTCATGCCATATTAATGCCATGCAGACATGTCTTTTCCTGTTATGTCTGCTGCAGACATACTTGATGAAAGTCAGCCAAAAATCACCTAAGCATAAAGTTCAGCAGATAGGGGCCCGGGGCTGAGCCACGAACTGCATTTCGTGTTAAGGAGGAAATATGAATTTTTTCCTCCCATTATTTTTTATTAATTTTCCATTTGCAGCATATAAGGTATAAATACTTCCCAAGTATGCTCCTCCTGCAGCTTTACATGCACGTACCTTTTTTTTTTTTTTTACTTTTCTAATGTTTTAACATATTTACCCCGCTCTGTGTTGTACGTGTGTGGGGGCGTGCGTGCGTCGGCGCGTGTGTTTTCACGTGATCGCGCAGGGAGTCAGCGCGCCTCCGAGGAAACCGCAGACACCGAGCGAAAGGAAGCGCGGCCGCTTTGCTCTTCTTATTTTGTAGCCCGAAAAAAGGGAGCGAACGGAGGCTTGGGCCTTGGGATCTCGCCGGGATGTTCACACTCGGGGAGAAAATTGAGTTTCTCATCGGAAACCCCTTTTCGACGCCGGTGGGTCAGAGAATCGGTAAGTAGGAGTCACTTTTTTTGCAGCTGCGGCGCGTCGTTGCGTTCATTTTCCATTTAAATTGACTCAATCATGAACATATTTCAGCAATTATATACCTCCCAGGGTGGTTTAAACTTCGTATTTCGTTGTTTGGTTCAACTCTCAATGCCCTTTAAATCTTTTATGGTGAACTCTGAATTTGACAAGCACATTTTAAAGTCTAATCACACGACCGGGGCGGGCCTTGCCACTAATTGGTCGTTCAACGGTTAAGTGACCAGAGGTTTAGCCAATCAGCGATCGTAAAGAGTTACAAAAATTCGCACCCACTTCCTTAATCTTTCTTTTTAGAAATAAAGGCGACAGTTCATTTGTTGAATAAAAGCACACGAGTATTTTGCGGAAGTATATAGATCAGGAAAACAAGAAGAAGAATTTGAATGAACGTGAAGTCATCATTCCAGTGTTCTCACCTTAAATACAGTTACTTTCAGTTGTTTCCCTTTTTTCTCGGGAAAGCAACACAAGTCTGTGTTGGAATCTGTCCGCCCTTTTCCGTGAACTTTGTAACATAACTCAGCTCAGCTTATTAATTTCAATGCAAATAAAATGACATCTTTCACTTGAAATTGGATTATTTGGCTTGGTAATATTCTTCAGTAACTAAATATTTTTTCTGCATCAACCAGTTCTTTTTTATCTCATTCAAAATAAATTCAAACTCTCTTCTAAATTTCTAAAAGATATTCTTCATTTTTACTGACAAGCTAAAATGCATCCCAAACTCTTTTTCCCTGATCAATTTTTCCAGAAGAAGGGTGGCGTTACGACTCCACTGCAATTCCTTATGTATTTGTTACAGCATTTATTCTTGGGAATGTCTTCTTCATGGAGGAATATGCCACTGCTGTGTGAATCTAGGCTGGAAACTCCCCTCTGAAACCTTGCAGACTGAAACTGCAACACACTCCTCGGCAGTGGCAGTGCATCAAGAACCATAGCCTACCTTCCTGGTTTGACTGAATTTGGAGTGGAATTCATGAAATTTTAGGATCTGCCCCCAATGATCAATTCAATCTCTAATCAGCACCTTACCGTTGGCACCCCAATTACTTTAATTTTTACTTTTTTATGCAGAGTAATGTATTATCGAGCAACTTTCATACTAACATAGTATATATATATCTGTATTCAGCCCCATACTGTGATTGTAAGTTACAACATAAACTGTAAAGACACTGGAGTTAAAGTCTAGTTCTAAAATAAATCTGCATTCCTTTAGAGCACCGGCAGGGGATCGGGAGTTGCAAAACCAGTGAAGCTCTAAAGTAAATGCAATGATGACAGGATTTTTCCACTTAATGTGTTACCTCAATAAACCACAAAAGTGGGTACTTCAAAGTTTTAAATAGTTTTATTTGAAAATTGTGGCAATTTACAGTGAAATGTACCATAAAGTCAGTGACTCTTTGGTCAGATCTGCTCCTTCCTCCAACCATCTCACTGAAAATCTGTGAAAAACCACAGCTGTGTCAACTTCAACTTTGTTACAATTTTGAGTTAAAGGGTTATATTTTTAGTATTTACATGTGTTATCTAGAGGTGTCTGTGGAATTGAAACATCAGTTAACAGTATTGATGTTAACTACTTGAGGTCCATAGGTCATGATTTGGATGGAGTGTTGATATTTATTATCGATCCCTTTTTTTTTTTGGCTGATGTAACTTACAGCCAACATTGCAGTTACTGCCTTATTATTAAAATAAATAAATAAAATAAGTACAGGCTCAAGCCGTGGAGGTGTATTCAAATACCTCAAAAATATTTCCTAGGAATTTTAGGAGCCCACTCAAGCAAAAGCGATCATTCAAAAGCTCATCACACCAAAATGTCCAAACATCAAGTTAATGTGGTTCAGTGCTTCCCATTTCACTCACTTTTGCATTTGGCCATCCTTCAAATGGTAGAAGATATGATGTCGCCCATAAGGTTGCAAGGCTGTTTTTTTGGCATTTGTCTGTGTTTATGTAGCCTGAATTAAAAAAAACAAACAAAAAAACAAGGCAAGAATAGGAAAAACAGGAGAAGTGTACTAGATGCCTGGCCAGTTCCACCAGAGTTTGAACACATCTGTCATCTCTGACTCAGATTCTTAGCATGTTTACCTTTCCCCATCACCCCTTGAATTCTTCTGATCGTTTCCCTATCAAGATGAGTGAAAAATGATCAGATATGTATAGATATGTATTTTGGTGTATTCTGTCATCGCCATTGGGTGGCTAGCTCTTCATCTTATCTCATCCATTCACTTTCCTACACATGAATGTCAGAGGCTTGAGCTCTTTCTGAGGCGAAGGAGAACAGAAGCAGCTGACAGTCACATGAAGAGCGAGGAGGAAAGGGGGGGGGAGTAGATACGTGGAGGGGAAGAGAGTAAATGGGATTGAGAGAGGCTGGACTGAGGGATTGGAGAAGTGTGGCGCCGTGTTGGTGGAAAGGAATGAAAGAGATTTAGAGGTTTATGAGGTGCTGGTTGGGGGTGAAGTTCAAGTAAGCTGGCAGTGATTGCTGATAAGTAGTGTTTTAATAAGAATACTACGAGTTGTTTTATTTTTTAGTAGCCTTTTCCTGTTAACAATGAGAGCTTGTAAATATAAATCAACAATCTTAAGGATATTTGTTCATCACATGTCATACTCCGTTATGTGTACATGGTGAAGCTTAAAATAAGTCAAAGTCAGCTTTATTGTCAATTTCTCTGCATGTACTACAGAGGAATCAAGGAGATTTTTCTTACAATCCCACGGTGACATGAAATTAACAAAATAATAATAAGAGAGTGCAAATTACACAGTAAAATGCACTATTACATTAAACAGTAAACATTAAACTAAAAGGGTGCCCGCAGATGAAAACTGCTGGTAAGCTGAAAATATGATACATTTGACAACATGAAGACTGAAGTGTATAAATATGCCCATCATTGTAAGGAAAATTAAAAATGGTCACTTGTATTTGAAGTTCCTACTCATGGAGTGTTGACGATTTTCCCCTTTTGTCTCGGACACGTGTTTGTTTGAGTATAATTTGACATCACAGGGGTCTGGTTCAGGTACAAGTGACAAGAACTAACTTGTCAAAGTTGCTCTCCAGTCTTGAGCTTACTGTCACCTCTCTTACCTTTTAGTTCTTACATGTAGCAGGAAGCTTTGAAAATCAAACGCACATTGCTCTGCACTAAATAGCAAAGATTAGATGAAAGCTTCCTTACCAGCTGTTGTACTTAGCTGAACATCTTGCAGTGAAATAGACAGACAGTACTCCCAAGGTATTCCTCAAAAATAAAGCTAAGGCTGAATGTTGATCTGGACAATCACAGCAAATTGATTCCAGTGTTTATATTTATCTGTTTGATGGCATTCACTCCCCCCCCCATCTTTAGCCTCCTTCAGATTTTCGCCAGAAAAATTCTGATTTTGAAGGTGTCTCGATTGGGTCTTTTCTAAGCCCACTTGAGTTCAGTCCACACATAATTGGGTTACTATCAGTGTGCCAGGACCTTTTTGTCTGCGCATATGCTGATGATGCGGTTGTTTATATTCATGATAAGAGTAACCAAGTGTGTCATGAAATTCTCTTCTGTGAAAGTCAAAGTTGTAGCTCGGCCAATAGAGACCTGCCTTCGGTCCAGCTTCAACTCCAACTCGATTCCATTCTCTAGAATCACACACCAACACCTTTGAGACATAATTCAGAGTGTGTCCAGGTTAAAGTATCTCAGCTTCACCATTGTCTGTGGTCTTTTACATTAGCTTATCTGTGGCTTAGTGGTTTTTTAGGCCTCCCACTGAAAGCCCGTCGATTTGTTCCACTGTGCCACCAAGCTAACTGTGGACTTTCCCTTCCGACAGCAATTGTTGAAAATATACAGATTCTGTCTAGTGCAGGCTATGTTTATGTCTGCATATTTCCCAATGCCTTTATCACTGATTCAATTTCAAGTTTTTTTTCCAAGGGTTTATTGTTCCATCTGTTGCCTACCAGAGAACTTCAGATGTGTGTTCCTGTGATTCAGTAAGATTTTTTTTTTCCAGTGCCATTAGTACACAGTATCACGTCAAAAGAATGATGTGGGTGGGGGGTATCTGACTAGAAATACCCTACACAGTGAATTATTGTCCATTTTACTTTGATTTTTACAATAATGTTCAAAATGACTATTATAGCGCTTCAAAGAATAGTTGAAAATTTAGTTTTAAGACCATAAAGTTTGAAATTGTTCATTGAGCTAATAAATCCAGCGGACAAGTAGGTCAGTTTTCTGGAGCATCCCTTTTAATCACACTTTTTTAAAGTAGAGTCTGCTCGTAATGTCGAGTCAAGAGGTGTAATGCACTAATTTGTCGGGTTGAATTGCAATGAATCACGATGTTCTCTCTCCTGAGGTTGATATATATTGAGCAATAAACAGTGCATAGATGTACCTATATAGAGTGCACATGGACCTCTGATTATCAGGCTGCGGATTTATTTACACACGTTTCTCATTCGATCAACAGAGCGAGCGACCACTGGGTTTCTGCAGTCAGAAGACTGGGGCCTTAACATGGAAATATGTGACATCATCAACGAGACTGAGGAAGGGTAGGCCAGCCTGTGGATGGAGAGACTGTCCTGTCCTTTCTGTGATTTTTCAATATTTTTTTTCCATTTTGACCAATTGATATAAATCAGATCACTTGCTACTGTAAACTGGAAAAATGTTGCATGGACACTTCCTGTGTGACACATAACGGTGTCAACCGTCTTCCACTTAACTTCAGTATTTTATGTATGTCGGTCTCTATTTTTACATTTACTGACAGTGGTGTGTGTGTGTGTGTGTGTGTGTGTGTGTGTGTGTGTGTGTGTGTGTGTGTGTGTGTGTGTGTGTGTGTGTGTGTGTGTGTGCCATATGTTGAATAAGGAGTTGATTTAGGCAAAAAATATCATTTTTGATTTGAATCCAAAAAATGTCTTGGGTAATTATTCTAAGAATGTGATATATGTGCGTTTGTATGTGCGTGCATCCACAGGTGTTGTTTTGTTAGTCGTAAGTTTTTAGTTCCCAGGTTCATAAATTAGAAAGCCATCAGGTATTTGTTACGCCATCATGTGTTGTTTTCTTGTTTTTCAGGCCCAAAGATGCGGCAAAAGCGCTTAAGAAGAGAATCGTGGGCAACAAGAACTTCAGGGAAATCATGTTGGCTCTCACTGTAAGTGATTATTTGGATGTTTTTATTTTGTTTGTCTCATCGTGACTGGAGGAATAAAGGATGTATCCATTTCAACTTGAAGTATGTGACCCTTGACCTTAGTGACCAGTATTATGGAGGTGTTTTCAGTGCGTCTGGTGACACTAAATGATTATTCGTCTCCAGACCACTTCGATCGTCTTGTCGCACGAAGGCTTTTTGATTAATCTTTAATCCATGTACACGTTGGATCCTTTTCACCCAGGTTCTTGAGGCCTGTGTGAAGAACTGTGGTCACCGCTTTCATGTGCTGGTGGCGTCGCAAGACTTTGTCGAAGGTGTTTTGGTCCGCTCCATTTTGCCCAAATATAACCCGCCTACTGCTCTCCATGACAGAGTGCTGAGCCTCATACAGGTATGTGGACTCCTGAAGCATTAGGATTTTACAAATATTTGTAGTTGGATTAGTAATTATTACCACATGAATTCAATTACAATTTTCATGTGCAATTAAACTAGTGAATTGATTAATATGTGTTTTAGTGGAAACATCCTGGAATTGAGTTTTAATGTTGGTAAAATAATGTGAAAATACACTGAAAGACTAACTGCCCTGCAGTAAATGAAAAGGACGAGGAGGAACTTAAAAGTGCAAGATCCCAGTTGTTTCCCTTCTATTTTTTTTTTATTATCATACTATTAGTGTAAGTGTGACATTTATATTGTCAGAAAAACAAGTAGAAAGAGTCTTTACATTTAACAAAGGGGGCAAAATGAATGAAACTGCCTGAACACAACTATTTACCAACATCTTTAAAAGTAAATTGTATAATTGCTACGGGTACAACAATGACATCTTCATGCCTGCTCTGTTTCCTTTTTCTATGCCATTTTTTGTGTTTGTACATTATTACAAGATACCGATTTAAAAATTCTTTTTATATTAAGTTTCATGTTCTCTTTGCTATTCTCAGTCGTGGGCTGATGCATTTCGCAGCTCTCCATCCCTTGGCGGGGTGGTGTGTGTCTATGATGATCTGAGGAGACGAGGTCTGGAGTTCCCCATGACAGACCTGGATGCCCTGTCCCCCATACACACCCCGAACAGGGTGAGGGCGCCAGCGGAGCGGGTCGATCGGTTACATCACGTCTTTGTCTCTACTCTGCGAAGAGACCTGACCTGACGTTTTCCTGCCTCTTCTCTCGCAGAGCATACCGGAAAGCAAGACGCCCGAGACCGATCCTGAACCTTCGCCCCAGCCCCTAACACAAGCCCCTTCCGGAGCTCCTGCTCAGAACACCTCACCTCCAGTTCAACCCAGTGAGGGAGGACCGCTGTCTGCAGAGCAGGTATCCAACCGCCCCCTGCCAAACCACCAATTGACGTATTTCCTTTCCACAAAGCGGCTACTCTCTTCCAGGGCTGTACTTTTAAACTTATTTTTTTTATATTAAGGTGTGCTTTAAGCAAAGGTCAGTAAATCAAAATAGGTGTTAACATTTATTCAACTTATGTACACCTGTATTTGTGTATTAAAGTTTGAATGCATGTATGGTGTGGCGAGAACACAATAAATTCATAAAATTTGACTTAATGTGTTTCTTCTTTTTATTGTTGTTGTTGTTGTTGTTCCCCCCTTTTCCCTGTCCAGGAAGAGAAGTTGCAGAAGGAGCTAGCGCTGGTGAAGGGAAATCTCACAGTGATGTCTGAAATGCTGAATGAACTAAAACCTGGGCAGAGCCAGTCAGATGATACGGAGTTGCTTCAGGTTTGTGTGTGTGAATGTGTGTGTCTTGATTGCCTGCAAGGTTCTGGAACCTGGCAAATGATTGACTGATTAGGAAAAAATTGTCAGATCTCATTGAAAAGCTTAAGTTGTCCTGGAAAACCACTGGTCAAAAAGACTTTGACACACCAAGCCACTTGGCTCAACTTGTGCTGAAAATGACTCTGAATGCTGTATCTGCTTATAAGCAGCAGATGGCAGTAGTCGACACTCTCCGATTTAATTGGAAACTATCAGACCAAGGAGTGGAGAAAGCAGCATTTTAGTGTCTTTTGTTTTACTTCAGTTGAGCTACTTCACATGGAGAATTTGTCGTCTGGTTGCTTTTTGTTTTCCCTTGTGATCTGCTGACTTGTTCAAACCGGCCAGCCAATCAGTGCACCTTCAACATTATCTTAATGTTCCCTTTCCCTCGAACTGTGATCGAGAAAAATGTTGTTTGCTTACTTTCTTTGAATTGCTGCCATTTCCATGTTCATTTTTTATTATGACTGTGTGCCTGTATTTTATGATTTAAGTAAGTCCACGTAATGAGACGCTAACATATTCAATGATCTACTCTTTCCATGCAGCAGCTGTATTCAGTGTGTAAGAGCATGCAGGCCAGAGTAGTTGAGCTCATCCCCCAGCTGCAGAATGAGGGGTTCATCGAGCAGCTGCTCGTGGTCAACGATGACCTCAACAATGCATTCATTCGCTATGAGAGGTGGGTGGAGGCCTACCTTCGTATTCTCTGTGATTCTGATGTAAAAGGCAAATGTGAATGACCTAACTGTATTGTATTTGTGTTTTAGGTTTGACAGACTCAATGCGGCACAAATGACAAGCACTCAACAAGTAAGAAACACCATGATTTTTATTTTTTTGACAATAGAGGTTGATTTTCACATGCTAGTAGAGTTCCACTGTGTTGTGTTGTCACCCCAGCAGAGTTCTTCCAACCTTATCAGCTTAATCCCAGAACCCTCAGTATCCAGCCAACCCACTGTCATCACACCCAGCCAATCAAGTGTCAGCGCATGGGCTAATCAGACGCAATCAGCAAACCACAGTGAGCAGTACTTCTGCGTAATATCTATATTCTTTTTTTTTTTTTCTCCTTGCAGCACTACATGTGTGTTGAGTCACGAGGAGTGTTGCTTCTGTGATTTGCTGGATTTCTGGCACAAAACAGGGCTGTTGGCTTGACATCACATGAGTAATAAAACATCAGTGGCTTTATGATAAGTGTGAAAGTATATCTTGATGAAACAAACTGGACACTGAGAGGAAAATAGCTGTTCCTATGTGATCTGTTAAAAGAGGAATTGGATCCAGCAAGCAGTTTTAAAGTATCCGTGTGTGTGTGTGTGTGTGTGTGTGTGTGTGTGTGTGTGTGTGTGTGTGTGTGTGTGTGTGTGTGTGTGTGTGTGTGTGTGTGTGTCCATCATTATATACTACCTTGGACTGTAGTTTTCTTTCCAGTAACATATTTTAGTAGGAAGTCCAAAAAACCCACTCAATTCTAAACCTATGTACTTGTCTAGGGTAGCGCCCCCTGCAACGGAACGCAATCAAAAAATGTAAAGAATAAAAAATAAATAAATAAGCGTGACGATCATCACTTTTTTGCGAGTTGCACAAGACAAAAGCTTGCACTATTTCCACATGGAGCACGAGATAGTTGGAAATGCGTAGCCAAGAGGTTCGATCAGGTTTTTGTTTTCTAAGTACAAAGAATGGCTCAGATGAAATAACTAAATTTAGATAATGGTGTAATTCAGGAGCTGGTCTCCAGACCGCATCCCAAGTGAGTGTCAACTGCTCCTAAATTGTTGGGATGGTCAAAAAGGACAGATTGACTAGGAAAAATAGTGATTGAAAGACACGGGTGAGACCAGTGACATCAAAGAACTGAGGATTTGCTCATTCTTCTCTTTGCATAATGACTTTTTGTGTGTTTTTTTTATGTCTGCGGCTTGTTTTGAGCGTTAGGTGTTTAACAAGTGACAAGGCCCTGCTCCGAGGAGAGTAAAAAGACTTTGTGTTTGAAATCAAGCCCTACTTACAAATCTTTCAAGATGTTTCTCAAGCTGAATCTAAAAGTCCTGAGTCTGCGTCATGTGATTGGAGTCCATATCTCCACATTTCTGAGACTATTCACAAGTTGCGAGGGTACCCTCGTGACTTTCAGGGCCCCCAAAAGCTTCTAATTTAATTTATAGACTACGCCAGCTGTAGTTACCATAATGCTGCCGTCAAAGAACAGGAAAATATTGCAATTATAGTATCGGAGCTCGACATACAATTGTACGTGGTGCTTTTACTGATATGGGCCATATGAGAATTGGGAGTTATTCTGCAAAGTACCGACATTCTGTCTTTGCAGAAAACGAAGAAGATTTCGACATGTTTGCCCAAACCAGAGGCAGCTCCCTGGCTGATCAGAGGAAAAGGTCGGTGTTGCCGAGAGGTGACAGAAACCCAAGTGATTTTTAGGTGAAAGGTTTTGCATTTGGCCAAACTGTAAGTCTAAGTGGGTTTTCTCTTCAACACTGTGCAACATACAATTCAACCATCCCATTATTTTATTTTACAAAAAAAAGTGGTGGTTGGCCATAGAAATGTAGTTTCACACTTTGAGACCTGCATGGGAAATACTATTCTGTCTTCTCCAAAAATGCATCATCTCTCATCAAAAAAAAAGATAGCTGCATCTCCTATTTTTAATATTCTCTTTCTCAATATTTGGCGCTTGTCCAGTGTCAGATACGAGGACCCCGGTGCTGTGGAGGGCCTAGCAGGGGCCCTAGACTCAAGATTGCAGGTCACCGGAGGCGTACGTATCAACCACTTTCCAATTCTATTTTGCGTATTTTATTCACATTCTATATCCATATGTCTGGTTTTCTCCTCTTAGGCACCACCAGTGAAGAACTCTCAGCAGATTGAGGCTGACCAATGGCTGTCGTGTGACACGGTGAGATGATCTTTCCTCTGCCACAGTGAAACAAATGCTCCTCAGCACAAAGGAAAGTTATGACACGGTCTCTCTTTGCTCTGTTTATTATGCGTGGAAAAAAACAGCAAGACCAGTCTGCAGGTTGTGAGGGAGTATCCAGTGAAGGTACTTTCTTGTAACAACCCCAAAAATACACCTTTCTGTGTTTGTGTCTTGATCGGCAACTTGCTGTCATCGCTCCTTTCAGAATTTGACAAGTTTTTGGAGGATCGGGCGAGGGCGGCGGACCAGGGGGGCCAGGTGACTTTCAGCACGCTGCCCTCCGCATCCAGACTGCCACCGCAATCGGCAAGCCAGCAGGACGGGTCACATGACCAGCTGTTTTCCCTCTGAGTTTTCGGTAGAGAGTCAAGGAGCTGTTGGACATAACGGTCAACATGCATGTACTGTCACACAGCTTTCTTCTTAAATCGCATGGACATACACATCCAGTAAAGCCTGAGACTACAAAACTGCTGCCTAATCAGCTGCATAAATAAAATGCAGCAGTGCTGTGATAATTTTGCTGGGGTTTTTTTTGTGAATATAAACAATTTTATTTGACTATATTTATGAGATCCATTATTATTAGTTAGATTTGAACAAGTGTTTTCATTTGTGTTTGATACAGGAAGTATCTTTGACTTCTCACCCTGGTTTGCCTTACAGCTGATTTTGTGCAAAAGAAAATAAATGGGGCAAACATGTTTCGTGTGTCAACTTCTGATTGCTTCTGCTGCACCGTTATCCCAATTACCGTGAAGGGAATTCTCTCAGCAGCTTTTTTGTAACTGATCCATGAAGTGTGTGTGTGTGTGTGTGTGTGTGTGTGTGTGTGTGTGTGTGTGTGTGTGTGTGTGTGTGTGTGTGTGTGTGTACTTGTTTGCGCCTGCGCTTGTTTCAAACACAAGGAAGCCAAATCACACCAGAGTGGACAAGCACAAAGCTGCTTTTGAATCTGCTACAAATAAAATCATGCTTAAACTCTAACTTCTCCTTGGATATTTGTCAAAGTAATTCTACAAAGTCAACATGTTATGGAAAGATAAACCTAAGCTTTCTGGGTTTAAGTGTTTTTCACAAATGAGCACTCAGTCTAAACATTGGATCCTTGAATGAGAGCGGGAGCGGTGGTCATACACGGTAATGTGTCTACTGCTTGTGGGATCAGCAAAATATTGTTGTTGTTTGAGAGCTCAAGGATGTCTGGTGCTGAGTACATGGAGTCCAGTAAGCACCAACTAATAGGAAGCGTCCATGACCACACGTGTGAAAAGGAAGACGGAGCAAACGCTCATTCTTGGTCAGACCATCGAGAACTAATGCAATGTTCTGCTGGTTCAGCCTTAAAGTCTCTATCTGTTGCATTTATGCATCTGTGCTCCTACATGGACCTGCCGCTTTGAGCCCCTGCATCTCAACCCGCGATCAGCTTCCAAATGTTGTCCAAGACCAGGAGGACTCAGGCCTCAACTCACCATTTCTTCAGCTGAGAGCCAGTCTGCCAGCTCACTTGCAGCCGATTCGCCCATACGCCCTCCTGACAAACGCCGAAGACTATGACTACCTGCCCAAGCCGAGACATCACCGGCCATCACGCCTCCTCCGGATTCTGGGCTCTTCTTTTGACCCTTTCTGGATGTCAGTAGATCAGCCGCGCAAGGGCTCAGGAGTCTGGGGTTCTGGGAAAGGTCAAAGTGATGCTAAACCAGCGTCTCAAGCTGAATACACTTCCTTTGGCGAAAAGTTGGGCTCCAATGTTGCTCTCGAACTCAGAGTGGCAGCAGCAGACCAGTTGCAGAAGCTGAAGACGGAGGTTGCAGGTCTGGAACTTGGTGCTCTCCCTTCAGATGTTGCAAGCTTGGTCCGAACCTGGTTGGTGAAGTCAGCCACTTGTGGGTTACGTTTCCGTTGGGTGGACCTGGGTCCTGCGTTCTGGCCACGTTGGCTGCGACAGACTGACTGTGAGGAATCGGACAAAGTGCGAAGCTGCTCCTTTCCAAGCGGGATGAAGTGCATTCGAGCTCAGACAAAGCACATAAACATTCTGGCTTGGCACTGTTTGAATACCAAAGAAAATGAAGAATCCAGTGGGTTTAAGACCGAAAAGTCTGATGGCAGCACTGCGGTGGGAACAAGTGAAGCATTGAAAACGTGTCTATGGAGGCAGGTGCCTTATCCTGTGGTCACAGCTTGTACTTGTGCATGCAAATGAATGATTTTTTTTTTCCCTCTTGGCATTGTTAATGTGTACTCTTCTCTTGAAACTGGAATTAATGATGCGTCTGGCCAGTTAGTGTTTGTTTGTTTTTAAAAGTAAGTCAAATTTTGACCTTAATTCTACTTCTGCAATCTTTTGATTTTTACTTACCAAATTCAATGCTAAGAGGAAGCTACCAAAATGTATATTCACTATAATTTGGGATCCACACATGGACAAGGAATTTAACCATCATCCCCGTTTGAGATTGACACATTCCTAATGATGATACTATTATTAAATTCTGATATATGTCTGGTGTCCCTTTTATAAGCACATCTCCGTGACAATCTAATGTTGTTTTTGTTGTTGACCCTGACCTTTATTTTTTCTCACAGTCACTGTAACACAAGGGGATCTTCTTGTTTTCCTTTCGGCTTTTCCCTTTTCAGGGGTCACCACTGCGAATCAACCTCCTCCATCTAAACCTATACTCTGTATCCTCCTCTCTCACACCAACTACCTTCATATCTTCTCTCACTACGTCCATAAATCTTCTCTTCGGTCTTCTTCTAGACCTCCTGCCTGGCATCTACGATTCCAGCATCCGCCTACCAATATAGTCCCTATCTCTCCTCTGTACATGGCCGAACTATCTCAGTCTGGCTTCTCTGACCTTCTCTCCAAAACATCTAACATGAGCTGTCCCCCTGATGGACTCATTTCTGATCCTATCCATCCTGGTCACTCCGAAAAAGAACCTCAACATCTTCATCTCTGCTACCTCCAGCTCTGCCTCCTGTCTTTTGTTCATTGCCACTGTATCCAAACCATACAGCATCGCTGGTCTCACCACAGTTTTGTAAACCTTTCCTTTCATTCCAGATGAAATTCTTTTATCACAAGGGGGTAATCATTGCAAATAAAAGGACAAAGTGATGGATAGTGTATTGCTGATGGTGTGCTTTAGGAGGAAATTAAAAATACAACATTATTAGGATATTATTTTTGATTAAATATGTAGTACGAAGCTAGTCCTTGAAGTTCAAATGGCAGTTTGTTGATGATTCGCAACGAAAAATGAACCCGTGATTTTTGCTGTGATGAAATAAATAGATACTTTGGGTGTCATGTGATTATAATTTAACTAGTTTTACCTCAGGATATGTCATCATGTTTTTTTGAAGGCGACGCAAGAAACCATCTCCACCCTGATTGTGTCCATATTGCACGTTTGTCACGCAATAATATCCGCAATAAGGATCGAGACACCCATTTTCCACGTTGCACCAGTTGTAGACGCTTAATGCTCAAATATCCGGAGGTCCCTGAAGGCAGCAGCGTTGGTTCAACCCACCTGAGCGCTACGTTACACTGTACACACACAAGATGGCAGCTTCGTTGGAAGACGAGTTTGAAGATGCTCCCGACGTAGAGCCATTAGAACCCACACTAAAAAATATAATCGAGCAAAAATCTTTAAAATGGATATTTGTGGGCGGGAAGGGCGGTGTAGGCAAAACGACATGTAGGTAAGTGGCAGAAAAATCGTCTTCGAATGTTAGAAGTTCGGAGCTAGCTAGCTCAAGCTAACGTGATCCGATAGGTCCGACAGCTGTCAGCAGAAGCTTCAATCCGAAATATTAGTTTTAAACATACGGATCTTGTGACACCCATCCCAATATTGTCAACATATACTAGCATTACCAACGGCGTCACACTTTACATTCACTTATCTGAAGCCGACTAGTTGACCGACCGCTGTCGAGCACTGTCATTAGCTAGCCCGTGTTAGCAGAGATCTTCCTAAATATTTTACACCTTTCTCAAATAGTTTGTTGAAGCAACACCACTAAAATCGTACATATTCCTATGCTTCTATATAGTTTTTTTTACATTTTATATTTGCCTCTGCCGACATCCTGCACTTTTCTTTCTAAACAATTACATTATCGGCTAGCCTTAGCGTACAGTAGGATATTAGCACCATATTAACGTAAGGTTAGCCTTGGCTGTCAGAAGTGCTTCTGTCTGACAGTGATTTAAGGTCATTCACGCCAGAGACGGAATATTTCGGAAATTTCTTGATGTAGTTGGCAGCACTGTAGTTAAAACTTACTATAAGCAACTTCTCGCTGTTTGCAGCCGGATATATTTAGCATAGTCGGTGTACTTGTAGCTACTTACCCATCTTTCAGTCTGTAATCCTTGGTCTCTCGAATGTGTTTAACGACATTTGTGATATAAAATGTTATACATACCTTTAACAGATTTGTCTTGCGACACAGGTTACATAGCATCGACTCTGTTACCTCAAATTTCACAGTAGATGCTTCATCCTGTTTTGTTTTTATTGTTGTTCGTTTTTTTTAGCGAACTTTTCTCTCTTGTGTGTAGTTGTAGTTTGGCTGTCCAGCTGGCAGCTGTCCGGGAGAGTGTCCTCATCATCTCCACTGATCCTGCTCACAACATCTCTGATGCATTCGACCAGAAGTTTTCAAAGGTGCCTACGAAGGTGAAGGGCTACGTCAACCTCTTTGCCATGGTAAGGCATGCTTGCTGAAAAGAGAGCTTGAAACCATGCAGAAAACTGAAACGGAAGAGTTCACCATTTAGATGTTGTCATAGAAGAGTGACATATTGGATAAGTGTCCTCCTCTCTAGGTCACCCTCAAATGCATTACAGCTGACAGACATCTCTGATAAATACAGAACTGAATGTATGATGTGGTATTTGCAAAAAAAAAAGAATTATTTCAGTAAAATGCTCGCTAACCCTTTTTCTCATTAGAATCTCCACAATGAATCAGTCTTTATTGTAAGTTTTTTTTTTTTTTTTTTGTTTTTTCACTGTCTTGGGACAAAGAACTAACAGTGTCCGACCAACATTAGACTGTGACTGATGTCCAAAATGTTTTTGTTCCTAAAATAAGACTTGGAATGAGCACAGAGAAAATTGACACTTTGAACACAGAATGTGAAAACAGTGTTCAGCAATTACATCATTCTCAACTCAGCATTTTTAATATGAAGAAAAAAATCATTTCTGCCTGGAGGAGAACTCAAAAAGATCAGTCTTATGATGATTTGAGATCTCCATAGAAAATCTGCATGTACAAGGATTATATAAGAAAATGAGTGGCCAGAGGCTTTGGAGTTAATCATAGCACCATGCCACAATGCTGTGTGTCTGTGTTTGGGAGTAGGAGATTGACCCCAGTCTGGGGGTGGCAGAGCTGCCCGATGAGTTCTTTGAGGAGGACAACATGCTCAGCATGGGCAAGAAGATGATGCAGGAGGCCATGAGTGCATTCCCTGGCATAGACGAAGCTATGAGCTATGCAGAGGTCATGAGGTAAAATTATATAGTTAACAGATTTTATAGTGCAGTAAGGTTCAAAAGAAAGGTGACAGCAAAGTCTTTTTTCTGTGAAAACCACAACAATTGATATGAAATTCACCATTCTTTGTCTACAACAGAAAATATTGTGTTAATGTATGGGAGTTACAGGCCATTTTTATTGACTGACCAACATATTCAGAGGCTCCAAGTCAAATGCAACAATGAAAATTGTTTGAAATATAAGTTAATGTCTGCCTGCAGTGTGGAGAACAACTCATCAATAACCACAAAGAAACTTACTGCTGCTACCTGAAGGGGTGCTTGATTGTGGTATTGCTGCCTCTAGTTCGCCTTCAGAAATTTGAAAGAAAAAAATCGCTGTTTTGGATTGATATTAAGTGACCAACTTGGCCATGGAAGAAAATCCCACTGTTTTTTTTTCTTTTACTCCCTTGACCTTTGTAAAAGTAAAAGAACAGTTTCAGGTCATGTGAGTTTCAGTTGAGTAGCAAAAATCATCACACTTAGCTTTGTCATGAATAGAACTGAATAAGGGTTTTATCTCCTTTTTTCCCTGATGTGATGAAAAGTAGTTATCCCAGGTCATTAGTCATTGAAATTGGCACCGGTTCTATGCCTGAGAAGAAAGAACAATAAAAACCCACTGGTTCTTAACAGCTGTCCTGACTCACATTTCTGGTGAAGTGTTTGTTGTGACCGCCGCTTTCATCTCATTGTTCAAACTGGATTACATTTTTTCCCGCAATCCATCAGGTTAGTGAAAGGAATGAACTTCTCGGTGGTGGTCTTCGACACTGCTCCTACCGGTCACACGCTCCGTCTCCTCAATTTTCCCACCATTGTGGAACGTGGTCTCGGCCGCCTGATGCAAATCAAGAACCAGATCAGCCCCTTCATCTCTCAGGTTAGGACGGACAAACATTGTCATACGTTGACTGCCTGAAGATGTTGCTTCATGTGATATTGAGGTCAGCATGTCTTGTTGTATCTAGATGTGCAACATGCTCGGCCTGGGTGACATGAATGCAGACCAGCTGGCGTCTAAGCTTGAGGAGACCCTGCCTGTCATCCGCTCTGTCAGTGAGCAGTTCAAGGACCCCGTAAGTCCCAAATATCTCGGCCATAGGAGTCGGGTGATGAACTCAGTTGAAAATGACTGACTTCCATGGTGGTCATAGGTGCTGTTTTCAGGCAGACAATCAAATAGTTGTCTGAAATAGAGTCAACGCTTGTCGTCCTGGCAACTAGCAAAGCCAAGGAGACGCTTGTTCATGCTTTTTATCCCTAACCATATTTTGGTTTTCCTGGAGAAACTATAATTAGAGACTGAGATGGAAGCAGAACATCAAATATCAAATTCAATCGTGGGAAAACATCATTGGTTGCTGCGAATCGTGAAAAAATGTTTTTAAACAACACATTAGACAGAGATGATAAAAAAGCAAGGAGGCAATCCTAGTCCATCTAGACTGTTTGAGTGTTTCTGAAGGATCATGAAACACCGTTGTCTTCCCTGCTCTGGATCCCAGCGTTCCCCAGAGACCAAAAGAGCCCTTGTATCTACTTATGCCTTCGCATTCCTCCTACTGCCAGTTGCTCCACAGTCTAAGATATAAAACAATATCTTTTGATGTATTTAAATGTAATACTTCAGAAACATCACACCTAGTGAACCTTGATCGAAGCAGTACTGCCTCTGGCCTCTCCCCCGCTAGTGTTTTCATTTCCTGTTTCAACTGAAACCAACCATTCTTTAGCAAATTAACTTTCCATCCCGTCTACTCTAGAAACTAAAACAAGAAGTATCCCAGAGTGTGATGTAACAAGTCCATGTTCACATGTTTCCATGCCATTTTTCTCAAGACGTGTGAAAATAGAGAGTATGCGCCCACCCCAGAAAAACTCCCGAAGTGACCGAGGCGGTGGCTCAGTGTCAAAACATGTCTGGGAGAAATGACTAGGCAATGGAGAATTTAAGATGCCGACACATTTTTAATAACCATTCCCCAGGACTCAAGTGTATGTTTCCAACCAAAAAGAAACTTGAACTTAAGTGAGAGAAACTGTCCTCTATCGAAACTTTTACTGACGTGTTTAATGGTGTGACTATTTTATATATCATCTCTATCACAAGACATCATCGTAACCAGTTCTATGAATATTAGAAGCGGCTACTGGATGAGACAGAAAAGTGGATTGATTGGGTGCAAACATTTTTTTTCCATCCTGTCTAATTTACGACAAAATAATGCATTCTAAACTGATGCCAGTGGAAATAAGCCTTCTGGGTAAGCCCACGTTATATTGTGTAAAATGTGGCTCGCCTGTCAGCGTCCCTTCGTCGATCCGATGTGTTCAGGTTGTCTCACTGAATAGCTTCAACGTCTAAAACACCACTGCTCTTGTTGTTCAGAACCCCCCTGTGTATGCATTGTGGCATCTTCTTACCCTGCCAACTCTCCCTGACTCTCAGGAACAGACCACCTTCATCTGCGTCTGCATCGCCGAGTTCCTGTCTTTGTATGAGACAGAGCGGCTGATCCAGGAGCTGGCCAAGTGCCGCATTGACACACACAACATCATCGTCAACCAGCTTGTTTTCCCTGATGCCGAGAGGCCGTGTAAAATGTGTGAAGCCCGCCATAAAATTCAGTCCAAGTACTTAGACCAGGTATGCAAGTAGTACTTCACTACAATTACATTGTTAGACACAATATTCCGAAGCAAACAGTTTGATATTGATGTACATAACAATATCCTCTTTGGTACGTAAAAGCACATGTCAGATACACACCAATACGCGGAGTGTGTCTGCAACATGCCGAAAAGTAGTTGAATTTCAGTTTTACTCACTTCAATTCTTACTTACTTCATGCCAATAGATTCTTGAACTCATTTGGCATTTTTTTTTTAAATATTTCTCTTTTTAGAAGAACAATTATCACATATCATGTTCCTAAATTGCACGTTACTTTCTCTCTGATTTTTTTTGGCAATGCATTGCTGGTGTTTTATACATATAAATTTAGTGGGCTTGTTGGTGATTTCTATCTTATTCTTAAGAGCCTTCTGGATTTATTTCAAAGGGGAATCCCCTATGATCCTTCTCTGCGAGTAACATTAGATCCACATCTGACCTTTAAACCTGGAATTTCACCAAATGTGTGTGTGTGTATCTGTGTGCGTTCCTGGCAGATGGAGGACCTTTATGAAGATTTCCACATAGTCAAGCTGCCCCTGCTGCCCCATGAAGTTCGAGGGGCTGACAAGGTCAACACGTTCTCTAAGCAACTTCTGGAACCCTACAAACCACCAAACAAGTGATCCCCCCCCCCCTTCCCCTCCCCGTCTCCCCCAACCAGCCTGTGACCCCTCATCCCTGCAGTAACAGCCTCAAGACAACCTACTCAACCGTGGCGCATTCACAGCTATGAGATTGCGCTTTTATGAAGGGGCAGGGGCTGATGAGAACACACGTACATTTTGGGAGCAAAAAGGTGGTGTAGATTCGTGCTTCTTTTTTTTTTCCCCTCATCTATTCCCTTGGTATCCTGCGCGTAGCAGTTGCAATGTTGTGAACCGTTTAACTTCTCCCAGAAAAAGAAAACATACAAACAAAAAAATCTCCACAGTACACGTCGTCCATCCTCAGAATGTTTTTAGTGACAGATTGAAATGGTTGATGTCTTTGCCTTGTTTGTTCCATGTGGTTCGGTGGCCGTGTTTGTTCTCCATTCTTAACGCGCTACTCAAATTTCAAAACCTACTGGTCTCTGCCTGGTCTGGGATCGAAATACATTTTACTACCAACTGAGGTACGACAGCAGGGCAATAAAACACCTTAAACGAAAAGGAATACATAGTCTTTAGTATTTTTTTTTTCATTTTCCAAGACATCCTTTGTTCTTGCCATGAAGACAACCTTGGCAGTCCCAGATGGATCGTTTCCGTTCTGTCACATCATCACAACCACATTGCATAATCAAAGTGTAAATGCAGTTACCTGATGCTGGAGCAATCAGCCATATTGGAAGCTTGTAGGTTTTTTAATTTTTTTTATTTTTAAGATCTATGTGGCTTCAAGTTTTGTGTAGTGTGCTTGGATTGCAAAGGTGTGTGTTTAATGAGATTCAAAGACAAGCATGAGAAGCCCCATGTTTCCATGCAGAACTTGTCAGATGCTCCTCTGTAAACATTCTGTGTCCAGCCTCTTGTTTGCTGACAATTGTAAGAAAACACTATTAAATACATTAGTTACCTTATCTAGTGCTTTGTTAACTACAAATATATTGAATGTCTTCATTTTAGAAATGTTGGACAGATGAATGACAAGGATCCGTTTGAATACTGGGCTCTGATTGGCTCACCTCGCGCTCTGTTATATTCCAATGCTGAAAAAGGAAAAAAAAAAAAAAAGTACCCACTTAAAATGAAAATATCAGATCATCACAAGAAATATTTGACGTTGTCTCATTGTCGGATTTTTAAGATTAATGCCGAAATGAAGATTTACATTGAATCAATGTTCAATATTTCATGCGATCATGTAGGTGAATGCTTGTGAAGTTTTTTTCTTCAGTGAGCAGAAGGATGTAGCTGGTAGGTGAAATCATCTTGGAACTAAAAAATCATTTTCTGTCACTGAATGCTTTTGGGTACAAAAACAAGATCAGTTTTCTATAGACTTTCTTTAAATTATGTTGCAAAACAATAAACTTGCCTCTACTGAGAGCCTCAGGGTCTGTTGATGTGCTTCAATCGTTCGCGTTAATTAATAGAAAAGTACACACACACGGAACTGACCCGCCGGCAAACCATGAAGCCGCGGTTGACCTTTGACCTCCGTTCAGCGCCGACCGTGTGCATACCTGATGTCTATTCCTACGAACGGCGCATGCGTAGGGGGGGGGCAAACAAACCGGGAAAAGGTAACTTATTTGCCAGGAAGCATCGTCGGCCAAATGAGTGCCACAGGCTCTATTACCACCTTTAAATGTCCCAGTGTGGAACATGCGGGATAATCCCCACCCCCACGAGAGATCGGTTCCTTCTCCCACGAAGAAAATCATAAATTACTGTTTGTTTTTCTATCCACGTGTGTTTTATCACCCGGGGTCTAACCGGCCCCGCTCCTTGCGTCGCCATTGTGGATCGGTTTCTCATTACTTAACGCGGGAAGTTTGTCACGTCACGGTCCACTTGCCGCGAGTTTCGTAATGTCCCAACCGGACTGAGCTGGACTGTACGGTGCTGTGTGCGCTCCCGTGTGATCCCGGCGCCGCGGCCTGTCGCTTGCGGTCCATCACCGAGCCCCGCTCTCCCGGTCGGGGGCCGCGCTAACGAGCTCCTCCTCCTCCCCGTTTTGGGGGATTTACCCCGGGGGCGCACTGACCACTGGCCGCACCGAGGGAGGCTCCTCGGAGGATTACTGCCATGCAGCCGCGAGTTAACGGAGCCGACGCCGGAGGAGGGGAGAGAGGGGGATATCAGTTGTTATGCGTTCTTCTGCGTGCAAAAAAAAAAAAACCGCTGGTGAGAAGAGAGAGCGGCATAAAGGCTCTTCTGCGGCGGTCCAATCACGCACTGAGCCGTCTGCGCATTCACCAAGAGAGGAAGAAAACACAAAAAAGTATAACAGGTAAGAGGTTTTCCTTTTTTTTTTTTTTTTTTTTTAAAGTTAGAAATAACCAGGAACGCATGGATTCCTGGTTGGGGAACTGCAACTGACCCACCTCTCGCTTCCGATTACAGGTGTTCTGATTTTTTTTTATTTTTGTGTCCGAGGCTCTGAAACGCTGGCCGTCACCAATGACCGTCACCTACACGGCCAGGGTCGCCAACGCTCGCTTCTGTGGCTTCTCCAAGCTGCTCCTGGCCTGGAAGGGAAGCATCTACAAAGTGCTCTACAAGGAGTTCCTGGCTTTTTTCGCCATGTA
>CAAKHD010001029.1:2226-14726 GCA_901007705.1 Fistularia tabacaria | reverse complement strand
ACTTTCATATCACTGTGTTGGTTAGGCTATGTTTATGATTTGCTCTTTTATACGCATTAGTAAGCAGCTTTCACGCAAATTTCCTGGGGAAAAATGGCAACCAAGTACGACAGTACACTGCGTGGAACAAACGTCCTCTGTTACTTTCCGCCACTGACTACGAGAAATTATGCGTCTTTTGGTGTTTGACAGGATCCCCAAGGAAGAGATGCACTTCCAGCCCCTTGAAGAAATTGCAGAGAATCTCGAGGAGTCCAGCAGGCGACATCCCAACATGGCTCTTTTTAACCGCCTCCTCAACGTGGCCCCGTCACCGACGGGCCTCATGGGCGGGGCGCTCCGCCGTACCTCAGCCCAGCTCCAGAGGCTGTACCACTACCCCAGCATTGACCAGTGTGCCAGCGACGACGACGACGACAGCAGCAAGGTGGGTAAAGGAGGGTCCCTCCCTTCGGGTTTGGGGCAGGAGACCCAGAGCACGGTGTGCAGCTTCAGGGAGGAGAAGAGCGCCAGAACACCCCTACTGGAGATCCAGTTCAACCAAGGGAACCAGGAGTCTGGGAGCGAAGGGCTGGGTGACGAAGACGGCCAGACAAGCGAGGAAGGAGAGAAATTCCTGGGCAGAATGGGGCAGATGCAATCCGCCGTGTCACTGATTCCTCCCCCTTCCCAGCCGTCCAGAGAAACTCGACCTCTCTCGGCCATCCCAATCACTTCCCGCCAACCCTCGGCCTTCCTGTTCCATCCCGCTGCCCACTCCAGTTTGGAGCATTGCAGCTCCCAGCCCGTCATCAATCAGAACCGAGCCGTGCCCGCCATCCCCCAACCCCCCTTTAACGGGAACAAAATGTCCCTCCTCGCCGTTCCGTCTTTTGACGAGCCTCAGCGCTTCCGCAGCGTCAGCATGGGATCGGAGCTCGCTGGGAATTAGACCTGGTGACGAACAGTGTGCGATTGTGGATACTGTAAAGCACGTCGTCGACAATGAAATTAGTCATAGTTATCAAGATGGGCTTCCACTTTATCTCTGAGTCCCCGAAATCTGCAAGGCCGCGAGAATTTCTCACAGAGGCACTTTGCGACAGGTCCTTCCTCTTCCCCACCGGTGTCTCAACGTCAGACACCTGGTCTGAACATCCAGGAGGAAATTGGCATCAAGGAGACAAAGGGGGAACTTCGAAGGGATTCTGTCATCGTGCTGGAAATTCCCAGTCGTCCTGAGTGCGTGAAACCACTAACATGCGGATGCGCCAAAATCAAAGAGTTGCATGAGACAAACCTGATCGCTGTTGTGACAAAAAAAAGACACTGACATTTTTGAAAGGTGCTTTTTTTCCCTACTTATGTACTAAACTAAGCTAAAAACATCACTGAACTACCTCTCTGCTCTACTGAGATGAAACTAAGCAATTAGGAGACTAAGTTTGAAAATAGTTATCTTCAATTTTTCTGTGTCGGGATGTAACCAAAGTTAGCGCACAAAACGCTGCATGAAATGAAGAGACCCCTCTTTGTTTTCTTTATTTATCTCAATTCCCTGAAATATCCCTGTAAATAGTATGATTTCTAGCGTAATGTCTGGCGTGTTCTGAATTTAAATTAATAAAGATTCCAGCCGATGAGTCAATGAATTAGCTTTTTTGTGGAAATGGATTGTTCCTTTTTTGTACAAACAAAATTAGATTTTTAACAGGAAGAAAGATTTGTATTTATTTCTATGGATTCAATACATACATTTATGCACAATATAGAAAAGCAGACTGATCAAATGCTTCATTGATGATCCGTAGATACAGATGTCTCACTGCAGTACCGATTGTGACCACCAGGGGGTGCTAGCAGCCAGTCAGCAATGACAGTCCAATGCAAAAGGATAAATTTACTCCATCTTCACCGGACATCCTGTCCCGCTCTCCTGTGCTCCCCTGAGGGTGGAGGCCCCTACCTGGGCCACAGCCCCCTTCTGGTGTGTGACGTCTGCCTCTGCTTGGACAGGAAGGACTGGGGAGGGCCCGGAGATCTGGAGTCACAAAAGCCCTGCTGCTGCAAAGTTGATGACTGCTAGAGGCAACGGGGTATTGTACCGTAAGCAAAATATACAACTGTCACTTTTTCAACTAGACTTCGTGAGCATCGGTGAAATTTTTAACTGGGCTTTTATCAACATCCTGAGTGTTTAACTCCTTTGACTCTGAGAGCGGAAGAAATCCCATGTCTTGGAACGCCGACCGTAGCCGATGATACTGGTGGCGAACTTGGGAAGACACCACGTGGAGTGGCCAACGTCCGCAATTAAAGCAGAGTTTGTGAATTTCACAATAAAAGCAGAAGTTCATCGATCACAAGGGGGATCCCAGTTGAGCAGATTTGTTTGTCCGGCCCTCGGCCTCTGACCCTGTAGTACTACATGTGACCGAAAATACTCGACTACACCGATCAGTTTTTTTTTTTTTTTTTGTTGTTAATGCCCTGGTAAGACTTGTTGCATTTTGACTACCTGACTCTACACAGTTGCCATGTGATTCACCCATAGTGATTTTTGGAGATCGGGGTCGGGACGTCCCTATCTAATTGGTATTCAAGCGATAAAATACTGTACTTTTCTTACCATGCTTTGCCAGGCTGTGAGGATCAGCTTCTCTTCTTGTTCCTGCTGTGACTTTTTATTCTCTCCCTGACCGTCCTGTCCATTTGACAAACACATGTGGTAAGACACAGGCAGCAGAGGCCTATCTGAGTCTGAAAAAAACGGTACAAACTCACCTCTGTCTTCGTGCTATCGAATGCCTTCTTCTCGCTCGCCATTATTCCAGATCGTGACGCGATCGGGTTGCGAACGAAAACGTTTGCGAGGCTGACTGACTTGTCGCACGTCGGCCCCCCTGACCTGCCCCGTCCCTCTGTGGCTCAGCACTGCTCCTGGCTCTTTTTTTTTTCGCAGTGGAGGCCATGGGTTTGTTGTGTGGCGGGGTGGAACAATATGGAGGGTTGCCGCAGGCTTAAGCGCTCTGGTTCCTCACTCCAGTCAAAGATGCCATCTTGCTGACTCGGGTGTATTCTCTGTCGGGGGGTCAGTTGCCGTGCCGGGGATTTGTAGGCATGCGTCGTAACACAATACAATTACCCCAACAAAGATATAAGCTTTTTGTTGAAATCTTTTGCGATTAAAGCAAAAGACAGACCGAGCAATAAAAGTCTTTTTCAGGTGTTAAAAACAAAGACAAGGGTTTTGAATGCTCTCCACGTAGTCATACAATGCTACTAAGAAGATGGGACCTGTTCTTGTCCATGTCAGGAAGTCATCATTAACAGTGTCAGGGGACCAGATATGTAGTTCCCCCTGATTTGGTTGATGCCCCTTCAAACGCTAGATTTGCTGCGTATCAGCAGAAAATCAAACAATCTCTGGACACAAGTGGCTGTTCGGGTGTCTCAATTTCCTGCTGGCTGTCTGGACAAAGGCCGGCCCCTTCCAGTCCTTGAGCCGACTTCTGTGGAAATGTGGCGTCTGTATTTGTGATTAAGTGTGATACGCGCTTTTGTTGGAGGATTTCAGAGAAGCGGGCATGTTCCCTCTGAATGCTAAATGGAGGTACCTTCACCGTATTTACTACACGGTAACCTCTTTTAAGAGCGTGCAGATGTCTTTTCGGACATTTGGACAACACTGTGTACTTTCCATTTCGGTGAGAGGCTCTAAAAACAAAGAGATACAGAATCAGGAAAATATGCAGGAACCATCAACAGACAAGTGTGTTTAGTGTCAAGAACAAAAAGAAAAAAAAAACACAAAGTATGGCAGATTCCTGTTTTCCAGCAGGCCCGAACATATGCTGGAAAAGGTTTCTCCTCCTGAGTTATGGTGACACAAGTTGAGACGGCTCAGGAGTCGGGCTTCATCACTTCACAGTGTTTAGTTAATCTATCAGTCTGTAGCCGCTGATCACAAGAAACACTGAAAATGAGTAATAAGTCCTCATTGCCCCCTCAGGGATCTTTATCGTTTTTTTCCTTGTCACATCATTGTGCAAAATAACAAAAAAAATGATCCGGGAATTCAAAAGGCCTGACAGCCAAAGACCAGGGTAAGGAAGAAAATGCAATAACCCAGAAAATGTATTTAGAAATACTATAGGGATGTATTCGTGGACCATGGAAACCAAACAAACAAAAAACTACGCAATGTAGTTTACTTTGCTTCTGGACAGTCAACTGACACTTTTGCTCATCGAAACAGGAAGTGAATGAGTTCAGGCAAATCACGACAGTGTTTTTTAATGCAACGGAAGAATCTTAATTTTTGGTTTCCTGTTGGCCGTGTATCAAAAAACATAGAAGCAGTTTTTGGGGTTTTTTTGGCACCTGTTCTGATTTTTGTCTTTCATACATCCTCACCTGTGTCTTTCCGTTCCAGCCCATGTCCTGCCTGGTGTGGACTGAGTAAACTGTACCACAGGTCCGCATCGCACTTCCTTGACTGAGCCGGTTTTGCCAAAAAGTGTGCGGCGGGGTTTGGTTAAGCAGGGTGTGCTGGTTCTTGAGAACCGGACCATCACATAGCCTCATCTAAAGGTGAGGGACAAAGTATTCCACAAACGTGGCAGAGAACGTGGATGTGACGTGGATGATTCAAACTCGAAATAGATCATTTTGCTCCTTATTCCAAAGTTCCGCTTCTTTCAACTCCTATTTCGTCACCTTCTTAAAATAAATCATTTTTTCAGTTTTTTTCAGAAGACACAAAAAAACTGAGTGATACGTTGAACAAGGAAAAAAATTCTATGAACAAATTACTTTGGCAGTTACTTTAGGAAGGTAACGATACGTTAAATGAACACGCCGCTCATTTAAATGACCACGTTCTTGCCATTTCAGACCTTAAAACTTAAACCGAAATATTATTGGCGGTAAGAAGCCATTGGGCGTGTGTACCGAAGTGTGAATTTTAACTGCATGACATGAACAAAACAAAGGGGCTTAATTTAGAGACAAATATCGCATGCTGGTCTCAATTTCATTCGCCTCATCTCAATCATTCAGTGGAAATGTGTGATAATATTTCTATGGTGTCATGGTGATCGCGGGGATTTGTTAGAAAATGAGAGCAGGTAGTTGAGCAATCGCTACAAAACCGTGATAAAATAAAAGGCAGCTCTGATGAGATAAACGTTTTCATTTTGTTTTTTTCTTGGCATGTTTGCGCGTATGGATGAAAATAAGTCTCCGGACCGGTTGAGAAACTGGCTCAAATATTAGGAGATTCAAGGAAGAGATATTTGGCTGGTCAATAATCGGATAAAGCCGCCGCAGGATGGTGGCAACAGGGGCTGAAAAAAAAAAATGGGATCAATATGGGGGACATGTAAATTCTCACACATAAACAGATTGTGCAATAGTTTTATCTAACTCACTGTGCCAAATAAGTAGACACACATGACTCCAGTCGCTGTTTATTGTCCCGGTTCCAACCCTGTATTATTTCGCTTTAGTGCACACATGGGCGCGTGCACGTGTGTATGTTTGTGGTTGAGGTGTGTGTTCCAGGCACTCCTTGTCTTACACACCCTGCCTCATAAAGAAATACTTTCTGTGCTCAAGGACCTGTCCGTCTGGTTTTCTCCGGCTGTGGTTGTGTTTGTGTGTGAGTGTGCGTGTGTTCTTGGCTATCAGTCCTGTTTGCTATCAACTGCTTCTTTTCGTAATACATACATCCAGTGCCTTTTTTTTTTTTTAACTGTTCTTCTGAAGTTTATCTAAACGTTATCGTCAGTCTCAACGAGGATGAATCAACTGTTAGCAGTGCGTCTGAACAAGAGAATCAAGACAGACGGCAGAGTCAACATTCCAGGCTCATAAATATTACTGTCTTTTTATTGACTTTTATAAAAAAAAAAATGTAATTCAATTGTCATTTTCCCTCTCCCTATTGTCTGAGCGGCTCGGTGAATCCATCCCCGAGCTCCGCTGGCGTCTACTCAACTGTTATATAATTCTGTGCCAAGTTATATTTAACAACGAAAAAAAAAATCTCCTCAGATGCGGTTCCAAAGGACTCATTTTTTAAAATCTAATTAAACAGTGTCCTGGATCCTGGATCAAATTTTTTTGGCGTGGATGAGCTTGATGGGGAAGGGGGGGAAGAGAGGAGGTGACGCACGCAGCGTTTGATATTGGCACCCTGAAATCAGTTCGTCGGAGGGGTTTCTACTTAAATACTCGAGATTAATGTTTGGATCCCGAACAAACAGCATTTTTTTTTTTTTTTTTTTTAACGCGTGTAAAGTCGTCCGCCGGTTCCAGACCAGCCTGGCCTGTTTGTATCCGGGCAGCGGCCTTCGGCGGTGGTCACTTGCAGCAAAACATGTTTTTCTCCAAGGAGAGACTGAAAACTGGGCAGACGATCTTTCCACCGGTGACTACAGGTTATTATCCCAGGCGACCTGAGGATGTTATTACTGCTGAGGTGGCGCAGACTTTCCAGATGGGAGGGATCGCGCTAGAACGCGCCGCTCTCAGTTATAATATTGTGTGCTTTCAGATTGTTTTGCCAATTTAAGCTGGTAATAACACGGCGTGAAAAAAGTCGACAATTCCAGTTTTCACGCCGCTGGGAAAATAACAGTCCCCACCTGACCCTGGAACTCAGACTAGCCACTAAACATTTCAGAAAGGTGGACTGAAAGGATTTTTACCAACAATAAAGCTGCCCTTTTTTTGGGGGCATTGAAACGTGGCAGTCGTATTCATCGCGTCCGCGGTCACGTACCGCACATCCAGACGGCAGCTAAAGGTCAGAGACGGGCTGGAAATTAACTTTCAGCTGCTCAAGTATCAAACATGTGTATCGTATGATCGTGCAGGAGAACAAAACGTGCTCCAAAGACATTTTTTTTTTTTCCATTCTCGCTTTTAAATCTATCCGCCGGATTGAGCGCCATGACAGAGTCTTGTCTCAGTCACGCTTCTCTCCGAGGGAACGAGCAGATCCAAAACCGCTGAAAGCAGTAAATCTCTTAGCAGCAGTAAACACAATCCACCGCTGGTGGGATGATTGTTTCTCCGCAGGGGCTGTTTTTTTATTTTTTTATTTTTTTAGCTTGCTATCTAAGGGTGGACTTGCGGAAAAACAAAAGTTGGGCAACTTGGGGCGGTGGGTGGCCAACTGACCTATAGATGGTCAGTTAAGTAATATGGAATTATACTTTACTCCATTCTAACTCATACAAAACAAAATGAGGCCGTTAAGGACACATCACAAAGGTTTATTTATGGTCTCAGCTTATGTAGCAAAAACACTTTGATGAACAAGGACATCGGGAGGAACTCAGGGTTTGGTGCCTTGCCCAAGGGCACTTCGGCACACAGACAGGAGGAACATAGGACAACGCTAATGTTCTGGAACGATCGTCAATATGCCACTATTCCGGCATTTCAAGCGTCTGAATCTTTTTGATTTCCTGAATTAGCAAAATCCATGAAGCGAAAGAGTAGCAGTGAAATGTTAAATTAGAGATGATGAAATCGCTGCTAATGTTTATCTTTATGTTATCGGCCCCTTTGAATCGAGGTGGTGGGTTAACTCACCCAGTAAGGCAAAAGTAGGGGAATGCCTCAAATCCACCTCCTGGAGAGCCAGTCACATGCAAGTGAGTGGTTAGCCGCAGTAGCAGTTAGGAACGGAAATTGGATTTGGTGCTCGTGGAGCCGTTTCTGCAGAAGTAGTGACCTCCGTTCTCATCCGCATACTCACCGTCATAGCCCTTAATCACATTTTTTACACATCCAGGAAATTTTTACATAAAACCACAGTGGCCTCCTGACCTCATCCGGGTTTTTTTTTTTTTCCTCTCCACTGCACCCATCGCTTAACCGTAGTTTCACGCATCATCAGATATTTTTCGTCACCGGTTTACTTTTCCAAGGAAGGGTTTATACATTTTCTGTAATTTCAGGTGAATCCACCGTGAAAAATCAATCATTTTACAGACAGGGCTCAAAATCGTCCGAAGCCCTTGACTCCCTTCCTGTCAGTAACCAGATATACTGTTTTTTCCTCGCCATATGGGTTATACTGCCATGTGAATATGTGTTGCAACCAGACGACCAAAACAGGAAGGGAGCCATCAATATGCGGCGGAAAAAGCAAGTCACACTCCTTTCCTCACTGCGCCCGTCTTTTAAGTGGGCCGTAACGGCGAGGACGTTTTTTTTTTTCATATCCGACGTCAAGTTGAGCCGGGAGAGCAGTTTCATACATACCTTCAGGTACAATTCTTAATGTACCGATGAAAGTGAAAGTTAAAAAAAAAATAAATAAATCAAAAACCGTTTTTCACATTTTATCTATTAGGTTTCTGTTTTATATTCATCCTCAGTAGTGGACCGTCAAATAATCAATGATCGACAGAGAGGGTTGATTATTGATTATTTTCATTTTTCCCCTGCTTCACATGCCGTCCTCACGAGGAAATAATGTATGCAGAGAGCTTCTCATTAAGAAAGTTCCCGGTTCAAACGCTGTGGTCCATCTAGATATTTCTTCCCGGGGGCTTCAGGTTTCCCCGGCTCCCTCTTACAGCCCAAAAACCTACACAGGCTGAATTACTTGAATGGTTTTAAGTCTGGCCCTTTGATTGACAGGTGACCAAACACTTTATCCCCCCACCACCTTTGTATTTTGCTCTGATAACTTATTTATCCAAACTCTGACGCCACTTAAATCTAATTTTTTTTTATTGATCTACTTCTCTTTATCTCATTTTATTTTATAATCTTTTATTTCTTTCTGTTCAGATCATAGAATTTCCCTGTTACATTTCTCTCACAAATTCAGTTAAATTTCACAAACAAAAATTACACTTATGAAGACATGAAAAGGTGACTGGACGGAGATTAGGGGTGACAACATGATGATTTTATGGATGAATCTACCCCAAAGTGTTGCATAAATGACCTTGGCCTCTCACATCAATTGTAACTGCATGTTGTTGTTATACTGTAGCAATAAAGATTACTATAATAGCAATAAAACCCTATAAATAACAATAACATACTGAGAGGGACCAGAAATAAAACACTTTGAATAGAAAAAGCACATTTTACTCGGATACTTTTAATCATCTTGGGTTTTGAACGCCAGATATTTGTTGGTTGGACCACGGTGAAGGATATGGATGCTTCATCCATCACATTGGAGTGTTGACGATACACACCATTTCATATTTTTGGGGAAATACAGATGGGGAAGTAGAAAATAGGGATTATTTTTAGTGTGAGACAGTTGTGCAAGTGCAAGATTTGTGGGGAACCTGCAGAACAGGGGCTTGGCGGTTGCTTTTTTAAAACATTTTTTACACAGGAACGACAACGGAATTTTTTTTTGAGAAATACAACAGCTGCACGGTTGGACATCTGCATCCCAGAGCAGATGCCGGCAGCGGCGGTGGGGATGATGGTGGCGGTGGTGGGAGTGGGGCCAGCACGCAGTCGGGGGGGGGCACAAAAAGAGGATTCTCGAGGGCTGACTAGTTAAGAGCTGACTCCCAGCCCTGGCCTCTCCTCCCTCTCCTCCTCCCATTATTCTTTCTGTCTTGCCTAATTCCATGTCACTCCCGGCGTTCCTGATGGATGCTGACAGTGGCAAGCGTCCTCCGCCCCCTCCCCTTCTCCTTGCTCATCCCTGACCACGGTGACCTTGCTCTGGAAGTCACCATCCCGCGGGTCGGCTGGGAGCCTCTCGCGAGGCGCCGTGTTCGCCTGGCTGTCAAAAGCACAGCTGGGAAGCGATTCGCCGACCCATCTATGACTATTTATCTCCCATCAGCAGAAGCACCGCTGGCACATTGTAACATACCTGGGTTTCACAAAATGTTTCAATACTTGCCTAATGACTCGACTTGAAGAAAACCTATTCGAGTTGGGTTTTTTTTCTTTCGCTGAGTCAGTTTGTCAGTTAAAGAAAAGAGTTACACAATGTATGCCCAGCAGAATGATCCCGACATGTCATTTCTAAAATTCGGGCGTGGCACAGTGTCAACTTACGCACTTATGTCTGGTCCATCCCACTTCCTGTTGGGCAATATCCAAAAGTTTGAAAAAGCTGAACTTGTTGAATTGGATGGAGGATGTCAGGTAATCATCGCCGGCGCTTGGGGGGGGAAAATGTGGGCCAACGCCTTACGTTGACGTGGGTCAGTAACGATGAAGTAAACTTCATAAAACAGCAGATTAGGAGGGAGAAAGTGGAGGATGTCATGTTTTGGTGGGGACATGTATTATTCATGCTGTCAGCAGAGACATGGGTGAAGTCACAGGAGGGTAAGTAATCGCGTGTGTCACATAAATCAACAGCGGCGATGACCTCATTTTACTGCATAACTCCCTCGCCCACACTCTTTAAGAAGCTCCAGATGCGTGTAGGCACGCGCGCACACACACACACACACACACAGGCACTTTTCTGTGTGTCTCGTCAAAACGAAGAAATAAAATGACAACGCTGACAAATTGTTATGTTAATTCAAAGAGCTCGACGCCGTTTTTGTTTTCATTTTTGAACCGAATCTCCAGTTTAAGTGCAGATGCAGTCGGGACACGTTGCATCAACCCCTCGGGCCTCATTTGACGGTGGTCCGGGCAGAGGACCGGATTTGGTTGTGTGTGAGGGAATTTGGCCCGAGCCGCATTTTAGAACAAGCTCCCCTTACACTTAGTCTGCGTAAACAG
This sequence comes from Fistularia tabacaria, assembly GCA_901007705.1. Lineage (NCBI taxonomy): Eukaryota > Metazoa > Chordata > Actinopteri > Syngnathiformes > Fistulariidae > Fistularia > Fistularia tabacaria. The sequence goes on along the minus strand of CAAKHD010001029.1, from coordinate 4,001 downwards.
ACTCAACATACCACCACATCAAACAAATTATTATTATCACATTATTAAGAAAAAAAAAGAATGAGGGGGTCGGACATCTGGTGCAATTTGGATTTCCTGGAACATTGAAGAGAAAAAAAAAACAGCTTAGCTGGACACTGGAGAGTTTAACATTTGGTTTTCATTCAAGTTGGAAAAAAAATAGGGCGATGTTACAATCCAGGGCAGGTCGAATCTAACGGACGACGAAACACCCCAAAATTTGGGATTGAAAAAAATCAAATAGCATTTGATTGCTCCTTTTATCACTTCGGAGAAGCTGAAGCTGTGATCCGATTCATCGAAAAAATATAACCTCATGGAGAACATTCGAAAATACCAAAAACTGCATTAAAAACAACGCTTTAATGTTAAATAACAATTTTTTTTTGTTTTGTTTTTATAAGTTCAACATTAAATTGAGGTAAAATGTTGCAGCTTTGGCGGTTAAATGAACGCTTTGGATTAAAGAGTACGAAATTCCTGAAATGTAGTGGATATATAAAACAGTCATTAAGTGGGAAACATCTGCACACAGTCCCGTGCACGCAAACATACCGTGACACATACCGATTCACATACACACACACTGGGCCCTGTGTTCAGATGTTGTCTGGAGTTCACGCAGGTGTTGTACCTGGCAGCAAAAGCCAAACACTTGTCCCATTCCCACCACACCTGGCTGCGGCCGCAGACACCCGCATGACGATAAAACTCTCCCTCTCTCTCTCTCTCTCTCTCACACACACACACACACACACGCACACATGAGCCCTCTCATACACACAGACAGATGGGCATGAGTGTACAAGGCAGCGTACACCCACACACAGTCCTCACTTGTTCGTGGCGATCAGACAATAATTGGTGCACAAGTCACTGCCATTGTCAAAACACAGACGCAAACAGTGAGAGAGAAACGCAGACGGACGATCATGACAACACGGGAAAAATAAAATAAAATAAACTACAGTGATGTGCCCCCTTCCCCCAACACACTGAGACCGTTCACCAGAGGTGTGCATATTCTGAATATCCTTTAACTGCAAATCCATGGAAATTGTGATTCATTATTTTACACGCTAAAAAAATCTCTTTTAGCAGTTAATGATACAGCTGGACACTTGCTCCATTTATCCTTTATCAAAATCGATATTTGAAAACAAATTACTGGCTCAAGTCTGACTCTGACCTCGAAGCCCCTCCTATTATACCGACCTCTGCAGGCATTTTAGCAAAAGTGACATAAGCAGCTCCCATTGCATAGGAGACAAGCCTGGCATCTATCATGATTTATATTCGAATTGGAAAAAAAGATCAGCTTCTGGATAAGGAGACGTTGATTTATTCCCATGCCCCTTAACATAAGACAAACCTAATCACACAACAATTCAGATGTGGTTCTTCTGTCAGCAGCTAATAAATATGCTTTCTCCCCTTCAGCAGCATCATTTTTTTTTATTGTTTCTGTTATGTGATACACACTACTTCACTGTGAAAATATGTTTCCAGATCTGTCGACCTGTGTTTCCACACAACGGGACAGGTTCTCTCCCGAACGCTCGCCTCGGGCCAGCCGGAAGCCGGGACGAGGTGTCAATAATTCCCCAAGCCGTCATTTTCTGCCTCCGTTCTCTGCAGTTCATGTCTTGTCTTGTTGCCTGCTGTTTTTTTTTTTTTTTTTTTTTTTTTTTGCAGCTCGGGGGCCGGGGAGATGTTCTCTCCTCCTTCCTTCCTTCCTCCACCCCCCCTCCCAA
>CAAKHD010001020.1:38686-53113 GCA_901007705.1 Fistularia tabacaria | reverse complement strand
TTTTTTTGTTTTGTTTTTTTTCAACCCGGGAGACCTGCACTTATTTTTGTTTGTTTCATGTCATGAATCAGAAATAGACTAAATCTAATATCTATGATCTACAATAACATATACATAATGTGTAATTTTATGTATTTTAAAATATATTTTTATGTTTATGTGTGTGTGTGTACACATATATATATCTATAAATATAGATATATATATCGCGCGCGTGTTCATTCTTCATGTGTGAGCCCTCAGATCTCAAGGCCGATAGTTATTTATTTAGATAAAAAAAAAATACTTTGTGCTTTGTTTTTTGTTTTTTTCAACCCGGGAGACCTGCACTTATTTTCATGTGTTTCACATCATGAATCAGAAATAGACAAAATCTAATATCTATAATCTACAATAATATATACCTAATAATATATACCTACTAATGTGTAATTTTATATATTTTAGAATATATTTTATGTTTATGTGGGTGTGTGTGTACATATATATATATATATATATATATATATATATATATATATATATATATATATATATATATATATATATATATATATGTATATATCGCGGACGTGTTCATTCTTCATGTGTGAGCCCTCAGATCTCAAGGCCGATAGTTATTTATTTAGATAAAGAAAAATACTTTGTGTTTTTTTGTTTTGTTTTTTTTCAACCCGGGAGACCTGCACTTTTTTTTGTTTGTTTCATGTCATGAATCAAAAATAGACAAAATCTAATATCTATAATCTACAATAATATATACATAATGTGTAATTTTATATATTTTAAGATATATTTATATATATGTTTGTGTGTGTGTGTGTATATATATATATATATAAATATGTATATATATACAGAGAGAGAGAAGAAGACCAAGATGTTGAGATCTGTAGAAATGTTGATAAATGCACATCATGTCTAATATTTCAGATAAACACAATTATTGAGTTTCGTTTTATGAATGCATATTAATCTTACAGAGGATTACTGATCCGACCTTTTGTAGACATAAACATATTAATGAGCATGTTTTGAAAAATGTGTAGTTGCTAATGATCTGATGGTACTTTCCTATTTTCTTAGAACTGTTTTGGCTGTCATTCGTCACATTTGTGAGAGTAACGTAATTTCTCAGTGATGCCGAGTTAAATTTTTGCCACGATTAAGGTGATTCCTATGATAAATGTGTGTTTTTCATATTCGTCATAATGACTTGGCGCCATTTAGCTATTGCCCACACAGCTGAGGCAATAATCAGTACATATCAATGCACATTGCCATAGATCAGTATTAAGATTCCAAAAGTCTGATCAATGCATTCATAATGAATATATCTCCAGAACTCGGCCCCTGGATCTACCTTCATATCCGGCTCCGTTCCGGTGCAAATCAGTGGCCACCAGATGATGAGCTTTTGATGTTCTCACAATAATGTGCTGTACATCCCTCCAGGTGAGCGAGGGGCTGAGAAAAGGTCAAACAGAAGAAAAAAAATGAAAAACAACCCAAAAAACAGCGTAGTCAAATCATCTCATCATGTCTGGTGCGGCATCTGTGTGAGGGAAGTGTGTGTACTTGGCTTCCAGAGCGAGAGCGATGATCCCTGCGGCCAAGGAGGAGGAGAGCGAGGATGTTGATTTCACCCTGCTGCAACTCTGCTGTGGACCCAGGGTCACCTGAGAAGGTCAAATGATCAGTGAAACTTTCTTTGTATTGGACTGCAAACCTCCTACCGGGCAATGATAATGATACCTCGAATCCAGTGTCAGAGTAATAACCAGTTACAAGTTAGAGAACCAATACGCACTTTATATATATATACACACACTATATCGTCACCTTCTAAAAATAATTGCTTGACTTATTTTTTGACCAAAAAATATTTGTTTTTGTCTAAATCAACTCCTCATTCAACAGACGGCTTAGTTTTTTTTGTGTCTTCTGAAAAACTTGAATAAATGGCTTGGACGATTATTGTAAGAAAGCAACGATATGTAAACTGCGTATGGGTGGAAAAAAAGGGGGAAAATGTTTAAAAATCCTTCAAAAAAAAGCTTCAAAATAATCCTGTAGAAAAGTTATGAAGCCATTGAAAGCTAGCGCCTTCTTTATATGACCAGGATGCAACTGCTGGACAAATAACATAAAAAGGAAAGAAAATAGAGAAGAAGTAGGAAAAAAAACCCCACCCATGTCAAGTTCTACTTAAGTGTATGTTTTCTCTCTTGTCGTTAAACGTCAAATACTTTCACGGAGTAATAATGTGAATCGGAATGAGTCTGCAAAGGCGCTCAGTCATCCAGGTCAGGGTCCGTCGTTGCCAACGCTTGTCGTAGCAACCGGATTTGTTGGGTTGCTACTCGGTCATACGCGCTCGAGTGACAGTGAAATCAGAATCGTTCGTTTTGCTGAGAAAAAAAAAACTATAGTTGTGTTGCGGCCGCACATTTTCCCCCCCGACATGATCTTTGAACCCTCAGCTTCCGAATTCAAACGGCGCCAGCGGTCAAAGTAACACTATTTCGACAGTAATAGTGTCAGCAGAGGCTGAAAAAAAACAGATAATAATCAAGGCAAGTTCACATATTTCAATCCATGAGAATCGTTTGGTCAAACCACTGAATTCACTCCTCTCTGCCTTCACTCACCATTTCCTCTGTCTCTCCGCTGGCGTAAGCTGCCGCCAGCGTGGACGAGCACATCTCCAGGAAAGCTGGCCGGTATCCGAGCCCGGCGGCGCCGCCGATAGAGATGGTGTAGATACTGCCGCTGTAGCCGTCGCAGGAGCAGTGGTCTCCCCTTTGACCACCGTTGCCAGTCGCCCACACAAACACTGAACCCTTCCCACGTCGGCCCTGGAATTAATGGAGGACAAAATCGGAGGTGATTAATTTACGAATGAAGCCGATGAGGACAAAAAGTCCTTGAAGGTAATAAACAGCTGCAGGTGTACGGAGCGACATGTTTTTCTGCGCGGTCAAGAAGCAAAACCACCGAGCGATTTTATTGCAAATGAAATGAATTGGTGATGGAGAATCTGTCGATTCAAATATGAAACAGGTCCACCAAGCCGGGTTTTTCTGCGGTCTCATCCCGGCCGGTGGAGACGTCTCTGTCTCCGGGTCGCGGGCGAGAAAACGCTTGGCTTCGCGAAGGAAAGTTTAAAATGTGCAAATAAAAAAAATTAGCATTTTCAAACACTTGCGATCAAATTATGCGCTTGCAAAGTAAAGGTTTGCTTTTCGGTGCGAAAGCTTCAGTCTCACATTGATAAAAATTTCCCCCGCGTCGGATTCAGCCATCCAGACCAATCTGTCGATCTGAGTTTCATTTTAATCTGCAGATCTCTTCGGTCCCCCACCCTCCCGTCTGATTTCCACTCGCCGACGAACAAAACCAAAGTTCAATCTTCTGCTGTCAACAAACCTTTGGTCGCTGAACTTTAAGGAGACTCTTTTCTTTTTGACCGAAAACTCAAGGATTTTGCTTTTCTTTTTTATTCGCAGACATTTTCAGTCTGACTTTGCACCGAAAAAGCGTCTCGGTGCGGGCGGGACACAAGCCAATATGAACACACACAGGTAACGTCCGTCGAACTCTCACTGTTTGGACGGCGTTTTGCAGAGCCAGGCGGGTCAGAGGCCCCGGTCCCTCCACAGAGGCCCCGTCATCTTCCGGGCCCCAGCTCGCCAGGAAAATATCAATATATTGCGGTCTGAAACTCAGCGACCGGGCCTCGATAATGTCTGTCAGGTCCCCGCCCAGCATCGCAATCCCTGCCGTTTCACAGTGCGGAGGGAAATTAATTACGTTCAAATGTTTTCCATCAGAAAAACTCTCAACCTCTAGAAGTCCTTCAGCATGTTAGTTCCATGCCGTCGCGCGTGGACTCACCCCCAATCTGTGCATGGAAAGACACTCCGACCGTGCAAAGAGAGTTATTCGCAGCTGCGGCAACAATCCCCGCGCACTGAGTCCCATGGCTTCAGAGAAAGGGAGGAGAACATCAGAACATGGGGTTAGATGCATATTGCATGAGGAGAAGACGGGTTATTTCCGTTACATCAAACCAGTGAGAAGACGGAATTCAAACTGGGGAATTTACATATCCATATATGCATGCAATTACAGAAAAAAATGGAGAGGAAAAATGTGCATTAATTAAAGCAAGATGCATTAGGGAAAGGAAACGGGCACAAGGAGAAATCGAGAAATCCGACGTTCTCACTAGTTGGCGGCATGGTTGTAATTGTTTGGAGGAGGCTTTCCGTCCTGTCCTCTCACATCATAGCTGGCGAGAGGATCCTGAATCCGACGGAACGTGAGCAGCGGCAGATAACAAGATGGCAGCGGTTATCCGTCCGAGTTTCATCAGACAAATCACAAAGAGCATTATTCACCAGTCCACTCGACAGTTAAGTGGATCAGACGTTTAATGTCCAATCCAATACTCCTTTTCAAACCTCTGACCCAAAAGCTCCGCCTGCAATATTTGTCTCATCTGTGTGCTCTTACACTAAGAGCTGCGCCAAATTACTTATGGTAAATGTCCCCTTCTTCTCCGGAGGAGCGTGTCATCCTGGAGCACTTACGTAATTCGGCTTCAGATCCGGATGCTCTCCCTCGATGCCGTCATCTAGAATTGACACCACAACGCCCTTCCCGGAATACCCTCTGCTCCAGGCTCCCGCCACGTTCATGGGAGAGCGGCAGCCTTCGGACCCAGCGCCGCAGAGCTGCGGGGCAAGAAGAAATCTCCACCCGTCTCTCCGAATTGAGCCCGGCAAAGAGAAAAATATAGTTGGGCTTACTTGAAACCACGGCCTGTTCCACCCAGAGTGGTTGGATCGCAGGTGGAACAGGGCAGAGAAAGCGTGTGAGGTCTTCGTGGGACTGCTTCTGGAGCTCCTCTTAGATCTAATCTGGACCACCTGCTGCTGGAGCCATTCCACCTTAAACAGGAGCACACACTCACACTTGTTCTGGAGCTAAAACGGCAGAAATGGGTTTTGATAAAGAGCAGGTCCCATCAATGCAGTGCAGACCAGAGGTGATCGGGTGTCACCCCACAACAATAAATCTTCAGTGTGAGAAACATGAGCAGCCGCTCGAGCCAACATGCCAGCCTTGGCTGCTTTGCCAGAGCCTCATTTCATAGTCAGAAACCAATTTCAAACGAGAAATGGAATTTAATGCAACTGAATGTGCAAACCGGTCAAGAATTGATTGTAGGAGTTTCCTTTGTGTTTTTTTTTTTTTTTTTTTTGGAAAGCAAACCAACACAATCAGCCACTTCATCCAACATCTCTATTGGTTCATTTCCAATAGTGTTGATTTTATTGGTTCCTTCTTTTTCCCTTTTCACTGCCATCAATCCATTTATCCACACCGCTTATCCTGCAGTCAGGGTTGCTGGTTTGCTGGAGCCTATCCCTGCTGTCATTGGGTGAGAGACAGGGTTCGCCCTTGACCAGTCATCAGTCCATTGCAGGGCGAAATAATGAGACACACAACTGTTCCTTCTCTCATTCAGACATTTGGGCGGTTTAGTCGAGCTGCTGCATGCAAACTCCACGCAGAAATCTCAGAATCGAACCAGGGGCCGTCTCAGAGTGCCACCCTTGTGACTGTTTTAAGCCGTGTTCAAAATAGCGACGTAACGATAAATCCATGAATGTATTCATAGATTCCTAGTAAGCAGTTTAACCGCTCAAACAGCAACCTGCATTGCTCCACAAATCAAATGAAAAAAAAAATTCAAAATGAAGTTTCAATCGGTTGCAGAGGGGTAGCACAAACCATCTCATAAAAAAATGAAAAGGCACCTCTTTAAATTTTAATCCAGCTACTTCCTGACGATGTTCTTTCCGTGCATGTCCTCCATCTTTCTTGTCGATGTTCCGTTCTGAAGGTAATGTTTCTGTGTAACCTCAACCACATCTACATTTTTAGATTGACGGTAAACATTGTATTAGTTGAATTTGATATTCTGCTCAAACTAAGACCATCTTCGGCGTTTTATTTCTGAATGCTGAGCCCGTGGAGCATCCTGTCTTTGGTAGCAAACAGCAAATCTTTTTTTTTACCTAGTATTTTGCGGATGTAAATTATGCACCATCTCAAGCATAAATTACTACTTGTTACTGCATTTGGTGCTGTTAACCTTGGCGGGTTCAGCTGTATCCAGAAAAAAACAATGCGACGGGTAAGAACTTCAAGCCTGGAATGACCTTAACATAACCGGATGTCTTTATGAAAGAAAGGAAGGAATCGACAAAGGCACATGTGCGCCGAGGTGTTTGTTAAATATGAATAACATTGCACTGAGAAAACTCGACTTCCACTACAAATAAAACTTAACATCGGCTTGCACTTTTTGTATACATACATAAGCTGCATATATACAGTGCATGTTCATATGTGTGCGAATGTGTGTGTGTGTACATACTGTACATACAAATGTATGCATACATCTATGCATACATTTATGACTGTATGTGTGTGCACATGTCTACGCACACATGCATTCATACATATATGAGTGTACTTGTGTGTGCGTATATGTGTACACGCGTGTTCATGTATGCATACTTGTATGCATGCATGCATGCATACAAGCATACATACATACCCACAAATGTACACATAAATATGTCTGTTCATGTACACAAAGATGAATACACATATAGACACATCTATATGAATATCTCTATATATGCATGCATATATGATATTATGTATGTGTAATATTATATACATGTAAATACACACTTTTTTTACTACCCACATCATGTACCCACTGTTCATGTCCCTGTAACCCTGCAGCCATTTTCTTTCATTTCTTTTATGTCTTTGATTTCTTTTCTTTTTTTCCAGTCATTTTGTGTCCACATATGCTTGTGAGACAATGAATTTCTTCAATCAAAATTTCTTCAATAATATCTTATCTTGTCTTATCTTATCTTATCTTATCTTATCTTATCTTATCTTATCTTATCTTATCTTATCTTATCTTATCTTATCTTATCTTATCTCATGCATACATACATATATAGATATACATATGAGTTTGTGTGTGTGTGTGTGTGTGTGTGTGTGTGTGTATGAGTGATATAGAGAGGTTAAAGGTGAGGGGAGCAAATCCATTTGTGTTGTTGTGCAGGAGGCAATGGTTAATGATGCTTATTTGTTTGCATGTGGAGGCGGATCGGGGATATGCAGCTGATTAATAATCGAGTGGACATCCCCGCTCGGGTTACTCTACCTCGGTCTCCTTGGCGATGCTGACAGACACGTCTTTGTTGGGCACGGTGGACAGTGTTTCTGTCTTCAGGTGGCGAAAATGGTAATAACTCCTCAGGTCTCCGATCTGGCAAAGGAAAAATGTCGATAGCGAAATGAACGCCTTCTGAAAGAAGGCTGTGTTTAACGAAGCCGCGCCTTCGCTGCTCCGAATAGCTTTTAAATTATGAAACTGAAGTCGGTATCTTTCATGGAGGTGAGCTACCTTACACCTGGGATCGTTTTCACAAGAGCAACCTGAGCTACAAGACTGCGGCCACACCGCTCTCACAGGTGTGTAATAATTAAATAACGGCAAGGATAATTCTTTTGAGATGAAGAAATTGCCCTGAGAGGTACTCGATCATGAATAAATTAATGACTTTATAACTACTTATTCATGAATATATGGGAAAATACTAAAAAGAATCATTCGTACAAAATACAAGGTAAACTGGTAAATTACTTTACCAGTGACACATGCATTGAATTCACACTCTGACTGCTTTTTTCGGATTGAGAAATATTCATTTTCATGATTTAGTCTGGAATTTCTTTCAGTCCATTCACGAATCAATCCTTACTCCACGTTGGCTACTTTAAGCATGATTCAAATGGTAATGAAGAACTATAGTACATGGTTTTTTTGATGGTAATTGTTAGAGATAATGAAAGTATATGGCCAGGATTGAGGTTAGGTTATTGAATAGTTCAAGCAGTAACAGAACAGAATGTGATTCCCGGCAGTTTGGTTTCTCACGTCAACTAATATTCCGGCTGGGTTGTCATGTCGACGGGCACGCAGATGCCATGTAAATCACTTGCTAACTCTTCTGTAGTCAATGTAATGAAAGTAATATTTTAATTGAAGTGTGCAGTAGCTTATAGCCGCAGTGTTGCCTCTTTCCTTCTTCTGCGTGATCCATAATGATTTACGACATTTGAAACATCTAGTTTGAGTCTTTGCTTTTTTTCCCCGGAATTTAAAATGAAATATAGAATGGTTTTCGTCCTACAAACATAGCTCTATACACTTGGAGGTGTTCATTTACGGTGCTTTTTTTTTTAAATTTTACTTTTATTTTCCCCCCAAAATTGCATATGTGAGTGTTACGCACTGTTTGTTATCTCTGGATTTATATTTCAAGACTGAACTGTTTGTTTTCCAGAGGATGTTTCACCTGAAGGCCGAGTTTCTGTGTCTGCCTTTATTAGACACATAATCAACTTTGACAACCGTCTGAGCGCAAGTAAAAAAAAGACCTGTTAACGTATTTCTTCCTCTTTTAGTGTCCGATCACACTTACCTGACCCACATTTTCGAAGCCGTATTTCTCCGCTATCTTGCTTACCACCTTACGGCCTGCGTTTATTCTCACGGCCCAGTCGTTGGTGTAAATCGCAGCCTGACAAAACTGGAAGAGAATTCCCATCCGCAGCATGAAAGAGTGCAACATAACTGCCGAACTGGACAAAAAAAAAAAACACATTCAATTCAGCCTGTGCCAAGGTGTTTTATGCAATGTCCCTGCAACAGCTTCTGTTGCAGTATATCATTGTCCAAAGCTAAAAAAAAAAAAAAATTCAATTCCTCTGATGAAAAAATTGCATCATTCATTAACAGGAATCATCAAATGTTTTTTTTTTTTTTTTCCCACAAGCTACAGACGCTGCTCAGCTCAAAACCCAAAGACCAGACTGTCTTTCAATGCGAACAAGCCGATATCAGATTACAGTTTCAACATGGGAGCCAGGTGTCAGCTACACAGTGTCCTTTACCGGGTCGGGGAAGTGGGTTGCAGCTAAAAATGCCCTTGAGCCGCAGTCTCATCTGTATTATGCATTTTAATTAAACACACCATCATTTTCCATTTCAGAGGGAGAACTGTGCAGTTCGAGCTTTCAGATTCCATAGATATATAGCAATTTGCATTAATTAAATCCCTTTGTCAGCTGTCATCATAGTTGACCTCCATCGTTTAATGACCGCAAAGAACAGAGAAAAGGGTGAAAACGTCGGATTTAGAAAATTGATTTTAAAAAATGGGATACATATAAAAAAATAAACAGCAGTTTTGTTTGCAAAGACGAAATGGGCTTTGTATTCACGAAGGGGACGGGTGGGATCTCACCCTCTGTATTTTAAAGGTGTTAAGGACGGGCTTTGTCATGAAAAATTAGAGAATGAGTTTGTCTTAAAGCAAAAATATGGCTGAGCTCTGTTTGCAGAAAAAAAAAGGAATGACCGTTTGGATTCATAGATGAATTATAAAAAGGGCTTAGTTTGTTTTTCGTATTTAGTGATGAAAAAGACGGGCTTTACATTGACAGGTAAAGACGGGCTTTGTGTTTCGAGATGAAAAATGTCAGCCTAATGCTCAGACGGTGGAAAATGTTTCATTTTGTACGCTACTCAACAAAGGTGAAGAATACAATTCCGCTGAGTTTGCGTTCATAGAAATAACCAATAATACATAATCGCCATTAGAATTTCTCACGGAGGATGGCTGATTGAGTTTTGAATTCTTGCATGGACAGTTTGTCTGGTGAAAAGAGAGGAGTTGAACTGGGCGTGGATATGTGAGCATACCTGGGTGCGAGAAAAGCGCTGGAGCCAAACCACGAGATATCAACTGTGAGATCCTCATCATTGATTGGTGGTTTATGTTTTAATTCACATTCTATTTTTTTTCATGATGAATAAAATAATTGATAATTCACCATGATATTTTATATTTTTACCATTTTGAAGACGACTTTGCACCGTGGTTGAGGCTTCCACCTCACAGCAAGAAGGTCCCTGGCTCGATCCTGACAGGAGGCCCTTGTGTGCGGAGTTTGCACGTTCTCCCCCCGTCCGCATAGGTTCCCCTCGGGTTTTTCCTGTTCCCTCACACGGTCGCTGGACACCCGAAATTGCCCGGAGCGACGAGAGCGAAAGGCTGTGTGTCTCTAAATGCGGCCCTGGGATCGATCGGCGACCGTTCGAAGGCGAACCCCGCCCTCCGCCCTATGACAGCCTGGACAGGCTCCGGCCATCCCATGCATACTCATTAGCGGTATAGAAAATGAATGAAAAGACCGGGGTCTGATCTCATTGTAAGAGTCACAAGTTGAAAACTTTTTATACCCATCAGAGGAATCCAGCGTTCGAAACTGTGGACGGCATCCGGTTTCACAGAGGAGATATTATTCTGTTGCTATCTGCAGCCTGATCGATGTCGATCATTTTCACGCTGATGTAAATACAAAATTCATCTCCTTACAGCCGCCTCATATTTTTGGACGTGATGAAGTCCTCCCTTAAAAATCATACAGGTTTTCTTTGTACACAGCGCGCGCTCCTGTTTATATTCGAGCAGCTTATTTGCATGGAGGGTTGCAGTGCTGTGAATTCTGAAGAAAAGGGTTCCTGACATTGAAAGAATGGAATCTCAATGCAGCAGTTAAATAAACATCATGTAAGCCTCTCGGAAACTTTCTCAAAGTTTTTAATGAAGTTTCTGTCGGAAAATAAACTCAAGTCAGCACAGCGTTTGTTAAGTACATGAGAGCGCTGAAAGTTAGATATGCAAATATTTGTAGTTTTGCGCTCCTGCTTTGCATACGACGCTGTTATGATACGAGTGTTAATAATCATAATATTCCGGAGTCCAGTCAACAAAACTCCTCAAAGATTTCTTTAAACTTTATGAATCCTGCTCGCAAAAAAAAAAAAACCAAACAAAAAAAATAATCCAGCTGTCTGAGAAAGATTTTTGTCAAATCTTTACATTCTTTTTTTCGAGCCGCTTCTTTGAAGTGCTCGAGCGCAAAACAACTTTTTCCATCTCTTTGTAAGGTGTGGCGGTGGAACACGTACAAATAGCAGTAATGAGCTCTGACTGTGCGTCGACCGCAAACGGTGAATAAGCAGATCTCCACAGATGCATGACGGTTCGCTTTGAGGACTTGAACACGGCAAAAGAAAAAAAACCCGACAGCGGCTACTTCGCACGAGGAGGTTTTGGACGGCGTCTCTGTGCGACGGCCTTCAAAACCTCGATCATGAAGCCGCTTGCGCCGCAAGCTCATTACGTAGGTAAACGCAAATAGAGACGGCAAGGACGGCGCAAGCCCACCACCAGCACACGGCGTCTAAAGACACCCGCGTGAACTATGGATCTGAGAGGACAACACCGCCCAAAGGGAAGATTATTCATCATTACGAGGATAAATGCACATCGCAATCAGAGGACGATCAATTACGCCAATGCCGTTTTTGTCATTACTTCCTGATTGATGCCGGATTCCTGGCTCCGATTCGCAGCCGTCGGCACGCAAGTGATTAGCTTCGCGCTCAGCGGCCATTGTGTCATTGAGCTGCAAATGGCAAAGGACAGGTTCATGATGCAACGCGCGCCACACTCTATCATCTACTCCACAGTGGCGTGGAAAACAAACTAGTTGAGCAAAACAAAAGGAAAAGCACCTCTTGGCAAAGCAGTCGCAGGACTTTGAAGTTATCTAACACGTCTTCAGAGAGACTCTTTGATGTTCAGAAAAACTCGGCTCAATCCAGTGACACATTCCCCTGGAAATAGTTGTCAAATGTCTTTCCGAGCGCATCGACTGCCCCGCAGGCAGCGCAGGCATGAACTCTTGCTTGTTCCACGTTCAAATTGTTTTGCTGTTCTGTAATTTCTCATTGTTTGGTGTCATGAGATTTGCGGCGTCGCGAGCGTGCCATGACAAAAGTTCCCATTACATGGTGTTATTTACTTATTTTCATTTTTTTTAAGCCCGCGTTCTCCGAAGAAACACATCGATCCCGCGCTCGGAACGGATGAGAAAAAAAAAAAAATAAATAAAAATATCAATCAAATCTTTCGGCAATTAAAAAATCCGAAGGGCCGTTCTGAACAAACATCGCGGCGGAGATCCGATAACGGCGTCGCGTCTCCCCGTCTGCTCCGCTTCCCGTCGTCTGTTGTGGAACGCTCAAAGTGTCACACGACAGCTTACTTTCCTGACATTTTAAGGGTAGTAAACAGCGTTCTGAATTCATCCAGGCATTAATTAACACACTTCCAAATGCCACCAGCCATTTATAAACACTCTCCTAATCACCACCAGGTGTTTAATAATGGCTACCAGGCATTTAATTAGTGCCACCAAGAGTTTATAAATGGCCGGCGGTATCGGAGCTGGCACGGCTCAGGTTGTGGATGGGCCCTCTGGCAATTGGGGTGTTTAGCAGGCCGGCCCCTTTGGACGCCAACGCCGCGATGACAACAGCGAAAACCGGAAGAAAAGTTCCTCCATTGTAATCGTTTCAATGTCTCCACACCCCGCGGAGCAGCTCCTGTCACCCAAGTACGCGCGGCGTGTTTGCGAGTGAGTTGTTCTAACCCGCAAAGAGACGTCGGACTGGATTTTCCAACACGATCAACAACGAGCGTCGCACGTTGAGATTGGATGGATCGTTTTTTTTTTTCCTGTAATATTAATCCTTCAATACAAACATCAGCATTTCGTATGTTTACGTCGGTCACTCATCCACTCACTCATGTTGTCTGCAGCTAGTTTCCATTTTCTTGCACGAAACAGTCGATGCCTATTTTTTATTTTCGATATTTTCCGCTACTTTGTTTGATAATATTTTTTAAACTGATAATGATTATAACTTAACTATCTCTGCTGCACTGTCCACTCTCTGCTGTGCCGACTGAAACGAAAGGTCCATTTTGCTGCAGAGCCTCCATTCCTGCAGTCAAGGTTGCCAGGGGGACTGGAACCTATTCCGGATGTCCTTCGGCGAGAAGCAGGGTTCACCCTGGGCCGGTGGCCGGTGGCCGGTGGATCACAGGGCCACACGTAGAAGCATACAACCGTCCCCTCACTCATTCACACAATTATCTGGCATCGCAATGAACCATCTTTGGATAACATAATACTGACTTTACGTCACGGCCGACTCATACCGAGATGCTACTTGCTAAGTGAAGCTGTCTCACTCCAACGGTGCTCTAATTTCACAGCTTCTTGTTGTGATCACCTCATTTAACCTGCTACAATTGAAAGCCTCACGCAATTTAGATATTGTTAACATATTGTTAAGTTGCAACTAGTTAAACAAGTTCGACCTGTTCATATATATTGCTAACGCTGTTTGGTTTTTAGTTTTGCATTACTGACAACTTTTACTTGCACTGTTCACTCTCTGCTGTGAGTGGTTGGAATTTCCCCACTGTGGGACTTCTATTCACTTCTGAAATTATTTAATAATCAGAAAAATAGAGCAAAATCAGACCATAACTAAGACATATGAAAGAAATGATGTCATGTATATATTGTGAGAGCAATTGACAAACAGAACTCCGCAGCTGTGAGAATCAGAACGGATGTTTTCAGACTGACTTAGGTTGGATTTTGTTTGGGGGAAAACAGATGCTGCTCACAACTAGCAGAGAAAAGAAAAAAAAAAAAAAAAGCACAGAGGCTCCATTTTAATATTCTTCCTGAGCTCCAATTGTCTTCATCTGGGAAGTTCAACTGAATATTGTGAACCACCTCCAACATCTGTTTCGGTCTGGGCCCTGTCAGATATCGTTGGGCTCCTCCCCAGAATCTCTGCTCTGCCTACCCACCATGAAATTCCTTGTGAAGGCAAAATGTCCAAGACAAATCAATACTTTGTGAGAGGCACTGCCAAATTCAGCACTCTGGGTTTGTTATTTGTCAATGCAGCCTGCCAGAAAACTGTTTGCGTGTCACAAACACCTGATCATGGGTCTGGAGAACCCCGATGTTGCCGGTCTGTCGTGTTTGCGCCCTTCTTGGCCCGGCAACCGGCAGGGGAGAATTTAGCTCATGTTTTATTAAACTAATATGCAGCTATCACAGATGACTCACAAACTTGGCAGGTCGTCTGGAAACGGGTACTTTTTAATTCATTATTGAACGTTTCCCAGAGCGCGTACATACTCGGATACACACCCACACACACACACACACACACACACACACACACACACACACGCACACACACGCACACAGACGCTCACACGCACACACACGCACACGCACACACACATAGTCGGACACGCAAACACACAGTCAGACACGCATACACACGGTAAGACACACACACACACATGGTCA
>CAAKHD010001020.1:2626-30369 GCA_901007705.1 Fistularia tabacaria | reverse complement strand
GGGCGGGGGGGGGAGTGTAAAAAAAACAAAAAAAAAAAAAAGAAGGTTTGTTTTTATGGGGGGGGGGGGGGGGGGGGGGGGGGGGGGGGGGATCGACATGCCCCCAAAAATATTTTCTAGCAGTTTTTTTTAAATAAAATAAGCATAGGGGTTGAACAGGGCTTCATCTCTTTTTGAACCCGCCATCCATAAAACATTCATACAACACCACCAGCAGGAGATCATCATTCCTCCATCACTTCTCTGCTTTGGCTGAGACGGGGAGGAGAGACTTTTGCTGGAGAGAAATATAGCGGTGCAGGGGTAATCAACTTTATACATTTACAATTTTCTCTCCCTCATCGGCACAGTATCCTTAAAAAAGAGGGGAACGTTATTTTGCAGCAAGAATTACATGGGCAGCGGATCCCTTCGGGGATCAATATTCATCTGTGCTGCTGCTGCATCCGGCTACATGTATGCATGCCAGCGGTCAATAGAATTGATACATGTGCATGTTGTTAGCAATTTGCACACATGTATGCACACACAGATAGAGAGAGAGAGAGGAAGAGAGTGGTTAACACATGCTGTGAATGCATTGGCTTCCCGTCACTGCGGCTGTGTCTTATCTCCAAAGACTCTCTTTTTGGTATCTTCAAGTATAACTGATGCCGCGATAAACTGATATAGATGTGATTTATTATTTTAAACATTTCTGGTTAGAATGTTGAGTTATTTTCCGTTCTGGATTTAAAGTAGTTTTTACGCTCCTGGGATGGTTTGTGTTTCACACATGGCCGGCCGTACTGATGTGTTTTACTTTGGTCCTCAGAAGAAAAAAAAAAAAACCCTCGGAAAAACTTCCGATTTGACATGATCGCCCAGACAACCGGCAATTGATGATGTATTTGCGGAAGGTGTTGGGCCAAGCGGGGAGCAGTGACGTGTTCTCACGAAGTCGCCTTGCCACGCCGTGCCTCCTGCCGCAGCTTGGCTAGGCTAACCCGACGGCACAGCCATCTTCATCAACCGCCGACGTCAATTATTTACCGAGCCGAACGCTTGAGGAGGCAGAAAATTTAATTAGCAAAATAAAATTACAAAAATAGCCCCGGATGCTCTGCCAAAAAAAAAACAAAAAAAAAAAAAACAATAACTGATAACTGATAACTGATATTGTAATTTCACAACTCTTCCAAAGTGCATTTTTTTTAAAGAATAATTTCTAAAATACATTAAGATCATATAATTAATAATACCGCCATTGGAATGCTAAGCTCCAAAACAAAATGAAAGCTCCAGATTAGAAAACTGCCGTCTGTCCAAGAGATAATGATTGGCAAAATCAAGTTTTAATGCAAGACTTTTAATTGACAGCTGGGTGTTGTTTTAATGATAAGGAGCAGGTACAGATGCGCCGACCGAGCTTTCTCAGAGGCCTTAAAAAGAAATAACACACAGAAACCCATTATCCACCTTGAATATTGAAATCTTCATCAGCTTCACAGAAGTCTGTGGAAAATCTCGTTTAAAAATTAAGATACAGACAGTTTTACTAACAAGAACGAAGACTCGGGCAACAAGTGATTGAAAGTGATTAGCGCAACAGATGAAGAACAGAAGAAGAGAAACATCCCAGTCAGTTTGGCTGGGAGGGGGCTGAATGACGGAGCAAGAATAGAAAGATACGGACACGGGAGTCATGACTAATACCTCTGGGCTACGGCGCCCTGCAATTCGGGCAATCCATGGCAGGAGTTGACTATGCCCTGTAATTTATGCTAATCACTGGATGCTAAAAGCCCATTTACATTAATGGCAGTCAGATCAGATTACGACACATCACCAGACAGTACAATGCGCTTTTTTCAAGGTCGGTATATTTGGCTTCATGACTGAGAGCTGGGGGATCTTGGCAGCACCGCTCATTTTCAAGAAAAAGTATTTAAACAACACAACCTTGGCTGCTTTAACCTTATTTTTCGTCTGTCGGCCTTGCCTCTCCTTTTCCATTCCTTTGTAGTTGTGCAATAATGCATGCCTGGTATTTACATTTCTATGGCAGTTAACCCACATAGATTTAAATAACATGACCTTATTAGTAACCTCTGGCACTTTCAAAAATAGAAAAAAAAAAAAAAAACAATCGCACTGCTATTCCCAAAGGGAGCCTCGTTTTCTTTCCATGCCCGCGAATAAGATAAACAAAACGCGGCTTATTGAAGAGGCCCGGATAAAGAACAAGGAAGGAGAGGGATCAGGGAAACAAATATGCAACTAACCGTCTCCCACAAAAGGGCAAGTGAGGTGACTGTGGAAGTAAAAGTAGATCGGCGATGGCACGTAGCGGCCCGAGTCTTGTGCGCCTTTGTTTACCCGACAGAGCAGTTTGCACCAGGGGACCGCGCAGCACAAAGTGTACAAAAGTGAGACCCGTTTACACTGAACTGGCAGCTGGGAGTAAAGCTGGCATTCCCGGGCATTATCATTTGCTCCGCCGGGAAGAAAGTCGTCCACTGTGAATACGCACTCATTACGGGTTTACTTTGGGAGTTGACTGTGTGCACGCTGCTATCTCATGACTGCAACTGTCACTAACTGCTCTGAGCAACCTGATTAGTAAATGTTACATCACAGAGGAACACTGCTGAAAGCTGCATACCCTGGCAGGAATAGTTCCATTCAGTAAATAAAAATGATATAACACTACAGTTTAATATCAATTTCCTAATATTATTTTTATTTATTGATTTGTTTATTCATCTATCTAGATAGATAGATAGATAGATGGAGTGTAAACCTACGGTAACTTCATATCTGAATGGTTTTGCTTGTGCTATTATTTACAGTTCGAAAAAATTATAACACATAATCATTATGAAATACAGTGCGTGTATCAAATTGTTAATATTGATAATGTTTCCATAGCGAAATAAATTTATTCTTGCAGATGGAAAAAAAAAAAAATCTACATCAAACACAAGCGCATTTAACTGCACCTTAATGGTGTCTCAAGGAGCTAAAAAGCATAATTGGATTCAACTATGACTTTAGCAGCATCAACGAAATATCATTATCACATTAAGTCTTGTTATGCAAAAAAGACGCCATTAAGAAAATCAATTTACAACATTTGGAGAGGATTAATCTATTTTTAAGACGAATCTTGCATTTTTCATTACCACAGTTCACAAACAGCGGCTGCCGGTGCCAGTCGGTTTCTATCAAACCTTTCATTGCCTTCTTGTCTGCATCTGAACGGGGAACGCTCGGGTCAGCATGGACATCTACTCTCGTTACGGCGATCAACGTCATTCCTAGAGAATGCAACCGTACATCAGGAAGAAGCGCCGCGGGACAATTAAGAAAGTAGTCAATGCTGATCTTAGTGGAGCGCCAGTGTTGAGAAAATTGGACTAAAATCTACTGTTCAGCCTCCTGGGGCTGTTGTGGGCCAAATTTAGTGCAACATATGTGATGAGGTGTGCTTTCCCAGGCTGTCCTAACGTTCAAGCCAGGATTTTTTTTTTTTTTTTTTCTCAGCCGCCCACAGAGATGATTTATCCAATGCTCAGTGATAGGAAGACAGGAAGACGTGACTGCTGCAATGTGGCCCCCTTCATTACTAGGATATGCTGGTTATCAGTCAAAAATGACTAAACACATTCGCAATGAAAAGATTTTGAACGAGAAATGACAAAATAGTATTGTGAATATTATGCCAATGCCGGGAGAAGTTGTTTCAAAGTCCTTACTGAGACTGATGAAAAATGCATTCAATATATTTCTAACTGTTCTTGACAAGTTTTCAAATGCGTTTGCGGCGAAAAAATGCCCGATACATCCCAATTACTAAACTGCTACGCCGTGTCTTGGTAGAATGAAAAGTCGGCGCTCTAAATTGAAGGCCTTCCGTAAAATGTTTGCATACAGATTATTCAAATAAGGAAAACTCATTACCCAGGGATAAATTGTTTTTACTTCACATGCAAAAAGGTGGATAAAAGCTTTGCGCGCTCGTCCGGACCCTCGCTAAGAGGAAAAGGATCGATAGTAACGAGAAAGGAATTGTTTGCAACGTTGTTTGTAAATTTTGAACTCTTGCTGTATTTCAGCACAATTCAAAACAGATCAGGAACGGGCCTCGTTTGATTTAGATCAATAAAGCATTTTTTTCATGAATATTCCACCGTTCACGGATCAATAGCCGATCGGTCCAGAAATATAATAAGATCTAAATCGTTTAACCAAAGTACGCCGGTGCTCTGTAGATGATTTGTCATTCAACTGTGGCTACGATTTTCTAGTGACCTTTATTACAAAATTCTGCCAATATAATAGCGGCTTGACTTATCATGATAAAGAGCAGGTGAATTAAAAGGCAGAGAGTGAAGTTTGGCTGCAGGCGGTACCTGCCTGTCCTCGGCAGCACAGACGTATCGAGTGATGGCTGCTGGAGCGGAAGGCTCTGATGGATGACTGGCTGCTGAGCAGATCTGAGGGAGGGAGGTGTGACTGCAGGGTGGCAGCTGGCCACCTGGAAAAATCGGCTAGTGGCTCGCACTCATCTTTATCTGTGTCACACCCCGTTCATAAACAGGCATTAACATATTAAGGCTCTTTGCGGGTTTGCGCGCGTGTGTGTGTGTGTGTGTGTGCGTGTGTGTGTGTGTGTGTGTGTGAGTGTGTGTGTGTGTTTGGGGGTTGTTGGTTTTCTTTCAGGGGTAGCGAGTCGGGGTGAAGGTGAGCCGCGGGGAGGATTGATAATCTGATATTTATTATGCAAAATGGCCGGGCGGTGCCGGGCCAGAGGAAAGCTTCACGCTATTTGCGTAGAGGCAGGAAAAAAGTCGGCCAACATCGGCGTTCATCTAGTTTCTTCTTTTATTTGCTTTACCATAAAGAATCACAATGAAGATATATGACATATTCCCGTAGGCAGAAACCGAATTGAAAGTTCTTTATTTTTCTCCACTGCAACCAAGAATGATGGTTCGCCTTTGCATGCAGTCCATGAAATAGCATTTCTTGATGGCCGAGGAGGGGAAAGAGACAATCTAATCAAATGAGTGTTTTGATTAGATTGTTCGCTCCGCTGAAAGGTTTGGCATTGCATCTGGAGAGCATTCACAATGCACCGTGTTCATCTATGGGAGGAACTTAAGTATCGTCTTTGGACTGTTGGTTCATTCAAAGGATAGCTTCGTGTAAATTATGCAGACAAAATTAGATAGTGTTTAATGATATGAGATGTGGCTGGGAGCTCTGTCTGAAAAACAAGAGAGGTCATTAAATGTGTTGAGATTTAGATTTTTTTTGAAAGTTGAAAAGATACATAATGTAATTGTTGTCTTTTTATGATGACTATTTTTCTCCCTGAGGCTGCTTTATAAAATATTTACAGCTCACTAATGGTGGGACCTATGACAGGAAATTTGTTGTTGAGACTCTTACCGATGTCAGTAAGCCCAAAAAAAACAACAATACGCCAATATCATTTATATTCAATAATTTGGAATTTTGAATTGTCGAGAAAAGTTTTTCGCGAGTTTAACTTTTCTTTTTTGGCGATATCCAGATTTTCAGGTTCTTGTCTTATCACAGCCCGGCAGAAACAGCGATGTCTCGTAAACAAAGCAAACGAAATCTGAAAGTGTCAAGAACTTAAGTCGGACCCAGAGGAATTTATTCAATTATTTTGCTACTTTTTGTTCGAAGAAAAGCAGTAGGAGTATCTTTCTCAACCTCTTTTTTTTATAATTATTTTCCTTATTGTTGCTATTTTGTGCGCGTAACACGATTTCTTGGAAGTGACAGTGATTGCAAAGGTTCTCTCGAAAATTTCCCTCGCGACGATTTCATCCGCGCTGAGATTTTCATCTTGCATTACCGTGGCTGTTCAAGCGCAGCGTCACCGAAATGATACAGAGGGAAGCTGTACGCGGAGGAAATGCTAACACTGGCACCGCAGACATCCACGAAATTTAGAAAATGGAATTTGAAAATTCAAATGTTTTTCTTTTGCGAATAATAAAGCTACGACTGTATCATATCAGCACGATTGTTTTTTTGTTTTTAAGTACGAGATCATTAGTGCCCGTCCCTCCCATCCCCTCTTTTCTCTGTCACACTCTCGCTTTCTATCTCTCCGTCCCTCTCCCTCGCTCTCTCGCTCTCTCGCTCTTTCCAACCTAACCGTTCGAGACGGAAGGCCGCCCGAGGTTTTTCTCGCCTCTCCGTTGCCGAGCGCTCGCTAATGGGGGAACCCTGGGTTTCTGCGAATCATTTTAAAGAGTGTGATCCGGACCCGCTCTGCATGGAAAGCGCCGTGATTCTGCGAACAAATCGGAGGCGGGGAGTTTTTCGCTCAAATCGGTGACCGATTTCGGCATCCGAAAATTTCCAGCAGTTATAAATGCAGAGCGCAGCTTACTCAACAGTCTCTTACCAATCGTACAATTTGCACAATTCTGTACAGTTATTTATTTTACCTGTATTTCCTATCTTTTAAACCCATATATTCATTGATGTCCTCAATTTGCTGCTGCTACCCAGTGTGCCCTCCACCACAAATAAAGTTTTTTCCGATTCCTATTCTGATGAAAGTGTAACTCCGTTCCTTCGTAACGCCGGAGACCCGCGACTTCCCTCCGACCTCAGCCCTGTGATTTGAAAGCGTTGCTATTCTCCCCGAGCCGTCCGGAGCCATTTAGGAGCAGCAGATAACTACACGGTCCGCCACCTAGAGGCAAACTCCACAGGCCCAATTTTGATGATTAAAAGTGTAGCGTTCAAAGCGCCCAGGGTTTTCATTAAGTCAAAGCCAAACGCCACCTGCTATCTTTAAGGCACAATACGAGACAACTGCACCAGGCTGCCGGTTCAAAGGGACGGTCTTAAGTGCCTTCAATAATGAATGGGTGTTTTTGTGTAAAACACTGATAAACAAATTCGAAGGACAGCTTTGGTGCCACGTTAATAGGCAGTAGATCCAGTCAGCCAGCTGTCTGGGCACAGCGGTAGCATAAGGCCATTTCTCCAGGACACAAAATGAATAAAGGACATAATTGAAGAATAATTTAAAAAAAAAAGGTTAACATTTTTCACATCTACCTAGCAACACGTGTACGTACTTATTGTGCAACTGGAACGACTGTTCCTTTCTCTGCCCTATTTGTAAAGAGATAAAGGGGACGCATGAAAAAATCAATATGCAAACTTTTAGACTTTTGACCCGCTTTGATATCCCGACCTCGGAGTTGACTCGCGGATTTCAATGTAAGGACTCGGGAATTAAATCTGCAATCCGCTGTTAAGACTCGGGTTTTGTCCTTGGCCTAGAGTGTAATAAATTGGCGCTTCACTCGGGACTTCAGTGTAATAGCTTGGGACTTACTTGGATCTTGTAAAACAATGACTTGCTACCAACCCTGCTAATTAGCTACTGGTAAACCAATTAGGAATAGCAATAGCCTCATTAGAAGAGGCGCATTTTCTAATGGGTATCCATAAATACTAGTTGGGACAAGTAGTAAAAAATGTTTCTCGTATTAGCATTCTGCATTTTGGGCGTAATTTATTGCGCATGCCTGATCGAGACGTATGTGCGGTGCCAAAGGAAGGAGAGGATTGAGTGGGTGCTCATGAAAGTGCTCCAGGGATCTAATTTAGCTGTGGGTGTGATTCCAGTGTGATTAGTATTTATATGACACATCATCCACATTAGGCAGTGCTTCCCTGTTCCACATGCCACTCTTGATCTTCCTCTCTCCTCCCTGTTTCAAAGACATGGCACAATGGCGACGGGCACCATCTGGCACTCTCTGCTGGCACGATTTCCGATTTTGTGATTATCGCCAAACAGCAAAATAAGGGTTCTTGCTCTTCCCCCTTCTCGCGGTTGATTTCACACCCGGCGCCGTGGCTGTCACGTCTTCGCACAAACAAACAATACGGGGCGCACCTTTTTTCGCCGGGAACATATATCAAGTTTACAGTGTCCGTTCCCGTCGAACGGTTTGCGACAAAGGCTGCTCTTGGATGTATGAAGTCCTAAAACTACCAATTTGTTGAAGTGGTGTAGTAATACGGGAGAAAAAGCAGAACAAACAATTCTCTTCATTTCTACTTTCTTGTTTTCGTGCTGTGTAAATCTCCTACTCCTGCTGGCTGAGCATTTCATCTGTGCAGCCTCATATGAATGAGGGCAATGCCTACGGTGTTTTTTTTTCCTTCTCCCCTGCGAGACGCCTGTTGCTCCATGGCTCAGCCCTGCAGTAAAGATGGATTACTGCAGAAGAACTGCCTGCCCTGCCCTTTACACATTTCACACACACCACTTCTCCATTATCAGCCTCATCCATGGGGGAAGCAGCGCTCACACGCATGTATTTTCACTCACAAACACACGGGTCTGAAAGCTGACAGGGTTGTTAGAAAAAGGTCAGAGTCAAGAATCTGACAAATTTTTCTTGGGAGAAATGAAAACCTCTCATGTCCGGTTATACTGAGACTACATCAGTAGTTTTGCTTTGAGTTATCTTTGCGTCGGCGTCTATTTTCATCGTCTCTATTTTTGGTTTAAGATACACCCTGAGGAAGACGTGGGTTCATGTCGAAATTGACGCCTTGTCAGCGATTCACGACTTTGCGTTTGAAGGCGAGCGGCCCGATGTAGCTCGCTTGAGCCGTAATAACGGGGTGTTGATGTATTGATACCTACCGAATCATGTGCAATCATCATATGTCCGAAAAAATCTCTCTAAACGCTGCGATTATCTTTAATCGAACTTTAATCGAACCGAAATGACAAAATAAAGTGCTTTTACCCCGACGGGTGACGCCGGACGTCGGGGTCGGTAATGACCTCTCGGGTACTTAGCATTAAAAAACAGAAAGAGCTACATACGCCGGGAGATGCCAGTCAGCGCAGTCACACACACACACACACACACACGGCGTATACCTGCGTTTTCAATGAATGGAGGTTCAATCACGATGACATTTCATAATTGCCGCTGGAAAATGCTGCGTTCATCCACTACTCGTGCGCTTCGGAGTACAGTGCGCCTCCACTTCTCAGATATTCACCCACGCATACGTGATGTAATTTACGTTGTAATGCGCCGCTCACACCGTCTCACCCAAGGACGTGCGGACGGCGCGCTCGGGACATCGGGAAGCAGAAGGGTCGGCGCGTCAACCGGGAGTGAACGCAGCCAAGGTCGTGTGATGAATATAAATGCTTAAAATATCAGCCGTGGGATCGTAACGAAAAAAAATAAATAAAATAAATCCACTGTGCTGTGGAAGCCGTGTTGTGATCAGAATGCACCGGGACTGTGTAGCATCCTGCCGAGAAGCGCGGGAATCCCACTGCTTTCCAGAGATCACTTTGAAGTTTCCAAACTGTTATGACTGACAGGGATGGAACAAGAACATTGAAGTCTTCTTCGGTTCAACCCATCCCGCTATTGAGAATTCCATTTTTCAAGGGACCGTGAAAGAGCGAGACACACACCGAAGGCGTTTGAAAGACAAAAGAAGAAGTGAAGTAAACCCAAGTATCGGAAACTAGTAAATCAGATTTCGTAGATGTTACACTGACTGACTTCTCCACGACGGGGTTTTTTTTTTTTCCCCCTTATCGATCCTAATCGTGCAAAAGGAAACTGTCTTTCAATGATCACCTGCTTTTAGAAAAGTACCATTTTTATAAACCTATTAAAATACACTGGTCATAACTGCATCGCTAATAAAAATATTGTCTTAATCCGGAAACCATCGCTTTAATTCAAATAATACATTTGCCGGGCATTTAAGATTCACTTAGCTTTTTGTGTTTTGTCTATTGCCTGAAAATATTCAAAGAGGAAGATCACATTCGGATGGACAGCAAAGTAATAGCAACTTAAATACCGTCATTAATTTGGCAAAAATTTGGGTCCAAATAATGTTACTGTTGAAATTAAGTCATCTCTAATTTGCCCTTTAAATGCGATATTGGAGCAGCCGCATCCCCCGCATTTGTCTGGGAATACATTTTGTATTCTATTCAGTTTATTCTTTTCAGCTCCTGTTTGGGTGATTGCAGAGAATTGTCAGTGTTTGATGAATGGCTGGATGCTAGATACAGTTTCAGAAATATCCCCGTGACCATGGACGGGAGAAGTTCATCTGTAATTTGCTCACATATCACAGTGATTCAGAGGTCCGCGGCTAAATGTGCAGATACAGATTTATGGCCCGTGTCAGTCGGATGTGATTGGTTCGTTTTGTTGGTTTGCCTGTCGGTCCCTTGGCAGGATTATGCACAATGTTATGCACAGGTTCCCGCTGAAACGTTTCCCGGGGAGGGTTGGCGCCGCGGACGGATCACGCAGGTTTGAGAGCGAGCTCGGTCTCGGCCCAGAAATCTTTTGAAGGACTCGGTTTTATTTATTTTTTTCTTCCATTTATCAGCTTTTACCGTGGACCCTTTCTGGGAAAAAAAAATTCAGGCATATTTCCAATATTTTTCTTGATATTTCACGACTTATGTGACAGCATCAGCGTCGGTTTGGAATTTTTCATCTCCGTTTTTTTCGCCTCTCTCCAAATGATTCATAGATGCGCTGTATGAAATATCTTGAGATATATCCAAGTTTGCAAACGTATTCGGCCGCTCGTGGGTAAAAGTCGCCGAGTCCCTCTGACAACACGGCACGGAGCCGGAGTCTGAATCCGCCGTCGCAGACGGAGCGTGAGGTGAGGTCCACTGAGCCCTCCTCCTCCTCTTCCCTTTCACAGCCAGCATGACCGAAAGCTGCGAGGAGCAATTTGTCAGCTTTGCCTTTACAACGCGGATTATTTTCATGAAAAGCAAACATTCTTGAAATCACACCGGGTCCACCGAGCTCACGCGCGTTTGTTTGTTTTGGATGCAACTCCGCATACAGTATGTACATGCAGATGTCGGTTCCTTTGAACAAACCGCACACAAACATCCCTTCAGGTTCTGGCTCATTTGGCTGCGAAGGGGAAAAGCAAAGCCCCGAGAAGCTGCCGAGGAAAACGCCGGCGCGAACCTCCTCTCCGATTTTCCTATCGCCGCTCTTCCCCGCCGCTCCCGTAGCCGTTTCAGAGATGGGAGTTTGCACCACTTCTCCTCATCCCCATTTAGGTGTGAAATGTATTTATATTAAAAGCGCAGAGAAACGGAGAGCGGGGGCGGAGGAAGTGACAACAGCAGTCTATCGGAGAAGGCTCCTCCAAAATACCGTATTCCTCTGGATAAAAACCAGGACAATGAGAAGCTGTCAGTAGCTCTGGGCCAGCGTTGGGACCACGTGGGGAGCATTTGAATTGGACTGCAATGCCCTCCTGGGCCACATGAGAAATTGAATCAAAGCTGGTGAAAGGAAACGTGAGCCCAGGCTGAGAGGTAGCACTCCGGAGATGTGGACAAAGACAGGGGCGCAGCGGAGAGGGCAGCAGAAGCGTGAATGAAGGCTGCGCGAGCCGCAGTCCACGGCCTGTGCTCGCAAAGACGCCGTATCCTTCCCGTTGGTCTCTCAAATGTGCATCTCCCCGGCCGGCCAGGGTTAACGCAGCGTGGTGCTCGGATTGACTTAAAAGTGAACTTTATCAACGCCCTGTCCGGTCTTTGAAGCATGAAAAAAAAAATCCAGCTTTTCACCGATCTGACCCACTGAATTCATTCAGTATTTATCTATTAATCGAATAATTATTCCGATCATTACCGTCATAATCTGGAAACTGTTAACGTCCTGGTCCCGTTTTTTTTTTCCTCCCCAAAATTTAGATTTGTATCCACCACCTACAGATTGTGTCTTAAAACGTCGCTTAAAAGTATGAAAAATAAAACCTGATTTTTTAATTTCTTTTTTACTAAAATCATGAATGATTTTTAAGGTTTAGTCCTTGTCTTGCTCGCTCGGTTCACTCATTGTCTGGAGCAGCTTAGCGCTCACCTCCAGTTATAGATCGATTAACCCGCTCCGCGGCCAAAAGCACAGTGTGATATAGCATCCCTGGCCAAACTTCAAACAATAATCTATTTATTTTCCCTGAAACAGATGAGGTCAAGGAAAAAGGCTGCTTTCAGATCATTGGGTAACATGGCCTGCATCCATCCTTGACACACACACACACACACACACACACACACAGAAGGAGAATGGTCTCCAGGTGTCTCTCAACACTATTATTATTACTATTTAAAATCTTTTAAAGCAGATGCGATGAAAGTTTTATCGGGATGAATATTTCACCGCACACCGGAGTTCAGCATTTGTATAAAGAACAGAGGAGGGCGAGAGGGGAGCTGAATGAAGGATGTGCGGCGAGAGGAAAAAGTTCAGCTATTAAGATGCATGAAGAGACATCCCAATTTCCCTCCCGATGCCCACTCTCCGCTGGCTCTTATGCTCCACCAACTCACTCTCTGGTCTATTGCGATCGAAGGACAGCGTGAGAATACCCTGTCCTGTCGTGAAATGTTGTGTCGGCGGAGATGTGCGTCAGGAAGCGCTGATTCATGATGGCTGCGCGGTAGGAATGGCGAGTGATGAGTTGTTACTGTAGGCGCTGTCACAAAACGTCCATCTCAGGCTCTCCCGATGGATTATTGCGAGTCGGAGGCCTCCGTCTACCCGGCGAAGGAATCCTCCGCGCTTGTACCGCGCCGCCTGGCGAGCATATGCATATCGGTCATATGAAGAGGCATCGATTGAGAAACAGGACGTTGGCAGAGTCGGTCCAGACCACGTATGAGGAGGAAGAAACGAGGCCACAGTGCAGATATCAAACAAGCGTGAGTGGCATCCCTGCAGATAACAGTCGGCTAGCAAGGAAGAGGAAAAGGAGCGAGAATGCTTCTTCAGCAACCCTTTTCTCAATTATCTGCTGTTCAGCGAAGGCGATGACGGATTGTCGTTGGGAAAAAAAAAAAAAAAACTCTTAGTGGACTTGTAGTATAGCTGAAAACGCATGGTCCGGAGAGTCATTAATCCATCTCAAAGTAGCAGCCTATTGAGCTCCTGCAGCAAAATACGTGATCGAGCAATAGACAGAGGAGTAGCGGAGATAAAGCAGAGCGCAGATCTGATTAGGCTGCCGTCTCCGCACACTCCACAGGGATTAAGCACAACAGTTCCTCGTTAGACCTCCCTGCTTTGTTCCATACAGCACATATGCCATTAGCAAAAAGGATGATAAGGAGGGGGCGGCGGGGGGTAGGTAGTTAGATCACAACCCCACTGACTAATTAACTCTCCTGCATGGCCACACAATAACACTCACACACTGATATATAGTTAATGTGCCATTGGATAAATAACGTCAGATACTTCATGCATTATTCTCCCTGTAATACGAGACCCCTAAAAAGCAGAACAAATGAAGCGCTTATTTATGAGTCCCGGTTTCGGTACAAAATGTTACACTCTGTAACCAACTAGTATCTGCATTTGTATGCAAAGTGTCATTTGCATTTTTATATAAGTTGTGACCTGGAAGAGGTCCTGAGAGCCAGAGAACACTGTGGCAAAAAAAAAGAAAAAGAGAGAGAGAGAGAGAGAGAGAGAGGGACTCAAGCTAATATGTATCATCATTTTCCATTCCCCCGCATTATTTTCTTTTTTGCTCTTGAGACGGTCGTCACTTGAAAGTAGCACACCTCATCTCCGTGAATGAACAAAATCAGCAACACTTCTCATTATAAGCAGGTTCCACGGCAATATAAATTACAGCCTTCAAAAGTCACCATTCACCTAAATCCACTGCTCTCTTAAACGCGTTCGGTAAAAACTTAATAATATAATCCCCATGAAGGGAGGATTTATTGCAGGGCTTTTGTATTAACCTGTATTAGTTACCTCCGGCTAAGAGGTCACATTCTCCGTGACATTTGTCTGTCAGTCTTTTAGCAGGATTACGCGTAAAATACCGGCGAATGTATTCATCAGCGCATGTTGTCGCCGTGGTTGCGTTACTCCACGCGATCACGCCGACAACACCTTCGGGGCGGGAAGGAGCAGGAAGATGAAGCCGTGAAACGATCACGACGGGGCCGCGTCACCGGCCCTGGCAAATATTACCGTTTCGACAAGCCAAAAATACGGACGAATCAGCTCCCGTGTAGAGGTTGAGCAGATGTAACTCGACATCAGCATATCTTTCCTGATAAATCTTATCCGTCTGGAGTTCAGTGGTGAACAGACGAAGTTATTTACAACGGCGAAAAGCGGAAAGAATATATTTGCTGAGAAAATGAGTGACAAAAAAAATGTGAGAACTTGAGTGGAAAAATGAATAAATGGACCCCGAGACCAGAAATTATCTATCAAAATGTTACCAAAACGACGGCTGTCGTCGGCTGTCCGTTGCCAACGATATTGTTTGTTTGTTAGTCGGGGGTTGAGGGCTTTAGCATGCAGCTTGCAGAAGCTGCTCATCGCCACTCAACTGGAGGTGAATGAATGCATCCCAGCTAAAACAATGGTTCATACGGAGCAGATTCTTTGAATGATCCAATCGCTTTTCAGAATCGGCACTCATTTGCAGCTCGGTGATGGCGCTGCCGAGCGAGGCTCCGGCGTCGCTAGCATCAAGGGCTTCGGCGAGTGTTTGCATGCTCCTCGTTTCGTCGAGACGTGAGCCCCCGGCACGCTAACCCAGTCAATGAACAGTGTATATAATGAATGTTTCCATTTCGCTCCTGCTCTCAGCTGCGTTTTACCCGACAGCCGAGCTCGTGCACCTGAAACGATCCGCGTTTTAACCAAGAGGAGCCGCGCATGTGGATGCAAATGTCCCCGTCAATCAGATTGGACATGAAACATTTATGAACCATCCTGCTCCTTTGTGTAACCTCCGATTGAGCTTGCGTGTGACATGGAAGGGCTTCTTCCGGAGAATTCGCCGCAGAGTGAGTAAATACGATGCATGAGGGTTTCGGAGGAGGGAAATATAAGCATCCTCTCCTGGGGAAGGGTGATTTACACAAGAAAGACCCACCGAGATGTCAACATTTTCCGACTAGAGACAGGGTCCTCTTTGACGCTTTTAAACTCGTCTGTGTTTTCTCCCCCTTTTTCGTCACTTCAGCCCATCACACGGCGGCGGGTTCTTTCATTGTCGGTTTTCGAATAGACGGGAGCTGCAATGAGAGCCCTTCATGCAAAACAAAGACAATGAAGAGTAATGATTTGTTTTCCCCTCTTACACCGCGGCGTTCGGAAAGTAAAAGTCCTCCTTTTTTCCCATTTCGGGATTTTCAACATGAGCCACGCTTTACTTTATGGTCCGATTTTCATGTAACAGTTGAGCAATATTATGTGCGCCAAGGCATTTGCGATCAGTCGTTGCGCGTGTGTGCGCCCGTGCTTGTGTGTGTGTGTGCGATCGCTATTTGCCCTTCAGACATACTGACTTTGCTTCAGTGTATCATTTACAACTGAAGTTACAGAGGGTTTTACTTCGATGTATTGTTTTTTTTGGGCCGTTATGACTGTCTGGTGTTTGCATGAGAGGTTTCCCCGGCTCAAGCGGGTTTCCTCCAGGGCTAACGGTTTCTCCGACCATCATATATATTTAGGTTAATTCTCCTGTCAGCGCTCTCTGACCAAAGCGCTGGCACAAAACCGGAGTCGGGCCCCGGGCGGCCGACAATAGCAACCGCTGCTCCTCTGGGAGGCTCTCGACGCGGGCTGAACTTTACCGTATACCGTATCCGCGTGACCGAAGACCAATCAAACTTTTCATCGGGACGATTCATCTGCCACGCGGCCGCGTTGTTTCCAAACGCTACGTTTTGGAGGCACGTCCAAAGCCCGAGCCGGAAGGGTTTCTAATGCCAGCGATCGAGCGTTGTCGAAATGAAACCTAGAACAAGCTTCTTTGATATCACAAGCAATTATCTGACCCGACGGTGACATAAAAACTTGATTACGGCAGCTTTAAAAAGAAGAAGGCGCCGAAGCATTTGATCTACCTGGGTCACGGGGACAGTATCAGCGCATGAAAATTCTAAAGTATATGCATGTTTTAATACATCCCAGTCCAGGCTTTCATCTAGATTGATACTGTGCGGCGTGCTGAGCTGTACTTTTTCTTTGAGCTTTTTAATTGATGGAATCTGACTTGTCAGATTTTATGGCTTTTCCATCATTCACACCGCTTTGCGGCGCTCACTTTATGTTTTTTTTTTTTTCTTTCCTCCCCAAACACCTTTTTTTTTTTTTTTTTTTTCTTTACCTGCCGGCAAATTCAGCTTCCAGACTTTTCCGAAGTTCAGCCTCAAAGAAAAGAAGCCCTCCCCCGCCCCATCCCCTTCTCTTTGAAAGCGGGGAAACTCCTTTTGTCACGTTTGAATGAAGCGCGTGGACTTGACAGGCGATTGAGTGCTAAGTGCTAATTTAACCAGAAATAGCGGTTTCGGGATCGGTGACAGCAAAGTGCGATATTACATCAATACTTAAGGAAACCATAAAATACCCCGTCTTCTGTCGAAGACCGAAAGTCTTCATCGGCATTCCCTGGTCTTTTTCTTAAGGATGAGGAGTAAGTGAGACTCACTTTTAACGCTGGCATTTCGTCAATGTAATATCCCGATCCGAGCGGAGGCGATATTAACTTTCTGAATGAATTGTTCTCCTCCTCCCTCTATCCTGTCATCACTTCCAAAACTGCGGCCTTCTTCGCTCACATTTTATTTTTGTATTTTCCCAATGTCTTATTTTCTCCTTATCCTCCCACTCAGCCTCTTCTTCCTCCCGTCGCCTCTGATTGATTCGGTTTGCATGTACGGTCAAAATAAATTACTGAGAATAACCGGATTAGAATGATGACCTGACTGAATCATTTATGCAGTTTACAGTAACTCAACTTCAGGAATAATGAAATTTGTTTGATAATCAGGTTGGTGTCAAGCCTGGTATGAAGCCACAGGAAACATGTAATAGCACTAATACATAATAAATGAGTGAAGGAGAATGCATAATGAAATCTCCATTGGCAATCACTCTAAGTTGTGTACCTGCCACGATCCAAGGTCCTATTCGCGAATGAAAAATTGACAATAAATCTCGGGTGTGTTAATTACGTTGTGTTTTCTCAGATTTATGAAACAATTTCACTTCCACAACAGCTCCGTATGAAAGTTTGGATAGTCGGAATATCGCCTCGATCCAGCCCTGATCACATTTTGTCTGCGCACACAAAGCACGATCGTTCGGCTCTGCCTTCTCTATTAGCCTTTTGTGACATTTATAATCACGTCTTTTTTTTTTCCTTCTTTTTTTTCACCTTCCTGTAAACATCGAAATCATGTTTGTTAATTGATTTATTTTCAATTCAAATCTCTGAACGGAGCCATTATGTCACATCTGTGTGTGTGTGTGTGTGTGTGTGTGTGTGTGTGTGTGTGTGTGTGTGTGTGTGTGTGTGTGTGTGTGTGTATTTGCCTGCTTGCAACTGTGTGTGTAAAGTAAAGAGAAGAGCGGGGGTGGGGTGTTTGTGTGTGTGGGGGGGGGGGGGGCAAAAAACAAAGTGGGCTTCAGTCTATATTGCTGTTCGCCTTATTAAATTTGAGGGAGAAAGCATGAGAGAGCTCGTGTGATAAATCCTAATGCACGTCTCATAACTGTGCTCGGTGATCAAACCTGGATGTTTGCGCGGTGACTGGCCGCACTCGAAGTGCTGATTCTGTCTGTGCCGTCACACGGAGCAGAACGACAATCCTACCAAGCCATAAAACTGAATTCCCCAAAACTGACGTGATTGGAAATGACAGCGTGATGCACAGAACTGTGCACCGGGACACGCAATGTGCTCTCAGTAGCCCGAGTGATAAACGTGCGGAAAATGTGCGCACGTGCATCCACGTACCTGTAGATGATGCAGGCGCAGTCCCTGCAGGTCCCGCAGTTCTCAATGTCCTGTCCAGTTCTGTAGGAATGTCTTCTGTTGAAAAGCACCGCAATGACATATCACGGGTAAAAGAGTAACGCTCATGTGTGCCCGTGTTGTGTTTACGTGTATCTATTAAGACATATTTAGGTTAGCATTTCCCAAATGTTTCGGTGCACACACCCTGGATCTAACAATCCGGTCGGTGAAATCACCCCTGATTATATTTTTAATGAGCGATATCCCTTCTCACAGGCTCAGGCTGTTACGAAACCATGAGTCACTACATCACCCCGGGCATAAAATAATGCTTATGAGGTAAAAGCTAAAGTTTGCATGCATTACGCTTGGCCCCATCACTAAATTCTCATACTGGAACATGCAAGATCAGAACATTGCGAGGCGGAAATCTCGAGCTCTCACATGTTCAGCAGAGATGTCAGCAAAGTACGGCGTTGGCATTAGCTTTGGCAGCGCGCTTTGGATTGCTCAGATAACAGTCGAGCTTTTCCGTGGAGACACGGACACACATCCGTCCTGTCCTATCCCAGAGTTTTCTCATCATGCGCTATTTTGGTGTGATAAGGCGGGAGAAATTACTAAGCAGCTTACAGCAGATTAATTAAATGATGATGAGTATAGTAGGGGGTTTACACTAAGAGGCATGAAGAATCCAAAACCACCAACATGATGACAGCCAAATGCAGATTTCTATCAGCCTCCACCTGCTGCATACATACATGAGGAAAGAGCTGCCGCATGGAAGGTGCAATTCATCTCCCGAAAGACCAGCGGTCAGACGTGGTATCGGCTCTTTAACATACACATTGTTGGCTGCATCGCCGGTGTGACACTTTATGCGGTGTACAAGCTACACATGCTTCCCCGACATACCGTCGCAGCCGCTTTGGCGTATTCTTGACGTATCGCTAACACCAAATTTTGCATTGCGTTCTGCCGGTTCCGATTCTTTTTTCAGTGCCTGAAATGCCGGGTTTCGCCGTGAATAGCAACTCATCGCAGCTTGGGCATGTCGGCTATCAAAAATACTCACGGCACATATCGCAGAGAAACTATTGTCGCCCAGTGTGTTTGTATTTGTTGGACGTCAATGTGCCTTGAATAAATAAGAGTAAACTTCATCCCCGCAGTGGGAGAAAGAGTGAGGAGAGATAATCGTACTTTTGCGCTTCCGTGTTTGTATTTGTCTGTGACATTGCTAATCAATAAATTTAACCGCCTCTGCAGGGAACAAATCTTCAGCAATGACTGGCTGTTTTTTTGGATTCCTGGAATACGTGCTTAAAAAGAGAGGCATTCCCTCCGCCCTGCTCATCTGTCCGTCCAAGCCTTTCTTTTTTTAATAAAGGTTAACAGAAGAGTGAATGTTAAAGTTGGCAGCAAACTACCAGATGGCTTGTCACACTACACTTGGCCCTGAGCAGAGAGTCCCTATTAGCCCTGGGTTTACAGCGCTATTAGCCCGAGGCTCACGGTCATTTCACATTTACAGTCTCAAATTTGGGATAGCTCATCGTTTTTTTGGCCTTTGGCTGTCACGCTACATTTAAACCCAAGCAAACATTTCTCAAATCCTTGATTTAACCCTGGGCTATGCATCGTTTCATGGGACTGTTAACGCTACCTTCTGGACATCACACTGAACACGTGCTGCGGGGGGAAGAAACACAGACCTCGGCCATCTACTCTATGAATAAGGAAACGCATTATAGGTACACGTAGTAGCGTGTTTTCGTTTTCCAAGCGGCGTCGCTACATGGATACTGTGTTTCTCCAATGAGACAATATATATATGTCAAGTGTCGAGGCTGGAGAAAACTTGTGAACACAAGCGAAGGCCTCCCTGATCTGATTACATTTGTCGTTTGGTGGCTCTTGTGAAATGAAGCAGCTGATTTGTGACTTTGAAAGTTTTTTTTCTGTGGCAAGAGCACAGGCGAGAACGTTCACCCGTACGTTGTTCTTCCCGGAACATTTTCGACTTCTTTTCGGCTACATCTGAGAGGGGGGGGCTGTTCTGCCTTTTACGTAGTTAAGGTTATTTCCCAATTTTAACGTATCAGTTGCTCATAAAGTAAGAAATGAAGAGTCGTTTCTCATTCATTTGAAACTCGGCCTCGCTTGAAATGATAAGTAGATTGAGAATTTATTGAGCACAAAGAAAAATAATTGCCAACTGTTTTGACATCGTTGTCAGTCATCCAAAAAAAGTCAGGAATGGGGAGCGATTTTTCTTTTCTTTTTTTTCAGGAAGAATTCTCTCAAAGAATCCAAAAGTGAAGTCCACCAATCACGTGATCCGATTGGCCTCTTTCTAGAGCGCTCTGAGTCGGGACAGTGGTCATAAGGTGGCGTTCTCGTCTCTGTCAACGTGGCACAAGTGTGGAACTAAGTTTAACCGGCCTCTCGAAGGCTTTCAATCTGGGTTGTCTGAGGGCTAATTAATTGCAATTATGAAAAGCCTTTAGAGCACTGGGCTCTTGATTATCTTATAATAATATGGTAATTATTCAATCATGTAAGAATTTTGACCTAACAGTCGCCTGATTGATCTTAAAACGTCGTTGATTAAAAAAAATGTCTATAAATAAATTAACTGCTCATTCTCATGATGTCAACCAAGAAATTCAAATAATGCCTCACCCATCTCTCTCAGCTTCCTTCTTCTCCAGGTCTTGAATGACATCCAGTAGGACCTTGATGGTATTCTGGCTGGTCTCCAGGACGCCTTCCAGGCTGTGGAGCTGGTTCTGCAGGCTACGAATATCATGCAAGGGTCCATTGGGACTCAGGAGCTTCTCGGTCACTCTGGCTGGGTCTAATTTACACCTGGCCCCGGCCACCAATCCTCCCAGAATCTCCTGAACCTGCCTCAGAGTGTCAGCCTGCGTGGCGGTCAGGGGCCCGGCAGAAGGTGCCTCCTCCGAGCCAGCGGAACCCCTGGCTCCGGAGCAGCCTTGCTGGTTTGGAGAGAGAGGATGTTGGCTTTTCGGGGCATTGGCTCCAGAGCAGAGCATTTTGTGTAGAGCCCCTAGCTGAGCCTGGGCTGAGCTGAGACAGCTGGGCTTAAAACAGGCCTTGGCAGGAGAAGATGAAGAGGAGTCCTTTTCTCCCTTCATCGCAGGAGCTGGCGGGGTTTGAGCTCGGTGCTTTAGAGAGCTGGCTCTCTGACAGAGCTTGGGTGAGTCCGTACATTTTTTATCTTCCTTCTTCTCGGTTTCCTCGTCTTTATCTTTCTTGGTGGCCTTGCTATCTGCCCTGAGCGCGGGTATCCGGATTGCAGAAGTTTGGGGATCGCTTCCCTGTTTGCGTGGTGTGTAGGGCGGAGGTGGTGGTGGGGGAGGTGGAAGTCTTATGCCCCTCTTATCCTGAGTGCTGTTGGGGGCTTGAGAGGGGGGAGTATATGGTGGTGCAGCACGGAATTTGGAAGAGTATAGAGGAACAGCTTTTGTTGGTGTCGCACAGGTTTGCGCATTTGGAAGAGCAGACAAATACATTTTCACAAGTGGAGGCGGAGAAGTGCAAGATTTCAGTTTGGGGACTGGGGACGAGTAGGGAGTTATGCCTGTGTTGGCAGAAGAGGTATTTTGCAGAGCTTGACATGGGATGTTGCAATGAGATACAGTTTGTATGAGAGTGGCATAAGATGGCGCAGTACAACTCTGATGTGCGGGACCAGCTGGGTGCGTGGTGGTATAATATGATATGGAGGTGCAAGACAAGGCCGTTTGAGTTACAAATGTACACTGTGTCGCATTTGGATTTACAGGTGACGATGAGTTACACGCACTGGGTTTCGGTTGGTTCTCTATATTTGGGACGGTAGGTGGATTGGTGGTGCTTTCTGACAGAACAATATTGGGGGTTGTATTATTCGGGGTCGGGCTGGAATAGCTGAGGGGGGTTGGCGATACATTTAGGACGGGGGGATTGTAGTTCTGGACGGGGCACGGCAGTGCAGCTGAAGGGGGGTTGGAGCAGACAGCTGTGCCAGTGCCTATTGGTGGTGGTGACGCAACAGTATAATATGGGACTGATTGCTGAACTGTGTTGGGTGCGTAAGTGGAGCAAGGGCTAGGCGGTGCCTCAGGAGGAGGTGGGGTGGTACAAGCAGGCTTGGCTGGGGAGGAGCAAGCTGGTACAGCTGGGGAAGGGCAAGCTGGCTTGCTTGGAGAGGAACAAGCTGGCTTGCTGGGAGCGGAGCAAGCCGGCTCGCCGGGGGAGGAGCAAGCTCGCTTAACGGGAGGGGAGGAAGCCGGCTTGCTGGGAGAGGAGCAAGCCGGCTTGCTGGGAGTGGAGGAAGCTGGCTTAATGGGAGCGGAGCAAGCCGGCTTGCCGGGAGAGGAGCAAGCTGGCTTGCTGGTTGCGGGGCAAGACGGCTTGCCGGGAAGGGAGCAAGTTTGCGTGGCACAATGTTCAGGAGTCTGTGTTGGTGCACTTAAAGGTGGTGAAGGTGTACAGTAAGGCACAGTACTTGTTTGGGTGGTAGGAGGATCTGGCGTCACAGTTGGAGTTACAGGGTTCTCAGATTGAATGGGAACTGAGTTGGCTGACACTATCAAAGGCGGGGAAGCGCAAGAGCTGCATGTTTGTGTCTGGGTATTGCAAGATTGTTGATTTGGGGAGTGGCCGGGAGAGTCTGCCTGCACTTGAGTCTTATCTTGCTCAGCGTTTGAGCTTATCTTCGGATAAGATTGACTGCTTCGATTTTGACTTAAAGATGGTTTTTCACCCGAAGGCGGAGATTGATCCGGACTTTCAGTTTGACTTTGGGTGGTGCAATACTTGAAATGAAGGGATGGGGTTGTGCATTCAGTTTGAACTTGGGTGGTACAAAGTTTTGCATTCAAGGGAGGCACAGATGCACCGGGGTTTTCAGTTTGAGTGGGAGTGGTGCAGTAGTGCACCTCCTTTCCGGGATCGCTCGTCGTTCTGTTGAGTCGCTTCCTCCTTCTGACCACTGAAGGAGTAATGCTTCCCTGGCGCTTTGGGCCATCTCTGTAGGAAACAGCAGAACAGTGACATGGCTCAGAATTGTGAAGGACTAAAGGGGGACAACTGTGTCTCGTGTTTTTCACAACAGCAACAGATGATTTAAGTTCTGTCCTTAAGGTTTTGGATCTCCTCTCCACCACGGTCCTGTCAACGGGCCCTTGAGGACCGTTTTGATCCTTGGACCCGAGCGACACTACATGTTTCTGTGAAAGGTACTCGTCTTGAGAGTCGTGCTCGTCGTCCCCGTCTATGCCAACGGAATCCCCCAGGCTGTGGCTACGCGTGTGGGTGGAGGAGAGGGGCTGGGGCTTTTTCAGGCATGGGGAGGTCTGAATGGCGGTGCTGGTGCTGGTACTGGGCTTACGAGTCATTGGCAAAGTTAGCGAGTTAGTCTGCGGAGGAGCCCAGCATCGACGCGTGGGGCCTGGCGTCAGCGGATGCGGAGGGGCCCGGGCCAAGAAAGCTGCCACCACCTCTATTGTACTTGCCATGTCCCCACGCACAGCCCCCACCACAGAGGTTTGACCCGGTAGACCATCAGCTACGGGCTCGTCCCTGCTAGTCCATGGCTTAGGAGACCTGCTGCTGTGTTTGCGAAGAGGATGCGGGCTGTCACAGTCCGTGGCAGCCTTTTGATGGCTATTGTTTTCTCCCGTCCCACTGTTGCCACTGCTGCTGCTGCCATCCTCCAGGTCTTTAAAGCGGACCTGGTGGGTGCGGTTGCGGCGCCGCTTGAGGCGGCTCTCGATATCCGGGGAGTCTCGATTGAGCAGCACAGAGCGCACAGTCATTGTCCCGGGCAGCTTGTCTGCCAAGGTGCTCTTGCCATTAGTTTGGCCTGTGAGCAAGAGGTTGGGCTCTTTGCTCACCATTTCTCTCACTCTCCTCTGTCCCCAAACATCCAAAGGCTCTGCCGGCAGTTTGATGATTTGAAGGCCTTGTTGTGTCAGTATGTCAACAAGTAAAGTGAACTCCTACTTGCTGCATATCGTTTGTAACTGGAAGAGATCTGCACCGCTGATTGAGCGAGCTCCAGTTTCACTCCGGGACAAACTGGGGCTGTAGCTCGTAGTCCTTCTCACAGATTGTGCACAGGATATCATAGCATTACACAAAGAGCACTAACTTTGTCCTTAATAAAAGATGTCTTTCCATATTTACACCTTGGAGTGAATGTACCGGGAAATTTAATGTGGGTTTTACTTAGATTTTTACAATAAGTAAAAGTTAGGCGTAGATCACTGTGATAAATGGCATCATCAAGAATCAAATTGGCCCGTTTAACTAAAAGACCAAAATAAGAATGCAGCTTCAAATATTCTCTGAAATGATCACGTGAGGGTTGTCTATATTTTTTCTGTGTTTTCCGAAGTTGTGCATTTTGATACTTATCTTAACTTTTTCTTAACATTCCAGGGAGATTACCTCCGGGATTGGAGAGATTACAAACGAGTACGAAAGGTGGAAACAACTGCGACTTGTCCATCCTTTCTTGTGTCCATCACATTGGTTCATCCACCTCTCCGTCAGTTTTGTCCCCTGGTCCCTCAGGAGGTTGGATGGCCAAAGACGGGGCTTGGCCTGCCTGCTTTACCATATTGGCCGATCTTTCTTGACTAACTTTAATCCCACGTCTGTGTTTTATCACCTTCTGTTAGTCAGTTCCTTCGGTTTTCAACGGGGCGTTCTCATGGTTGAAAACAGCACGAGCTCCTAAAAAAAAGAGACAGTGTTCAGACAAAGAGAGAAAGAATAGGTGTAAGACACTGTGATCGCACGGCCGGTGAACAGCAATGTGTTTTGTTTTGTTTTTCTCCTCGGGGTATTGAAGACGACATAAGATAGGCAGCTATGTTAAAAATGCATCAAAACCGGGTCAACAAAAGACTAGACAGAGAGATCAATCAGGAAAAGCAGTGAAAGGATAGAGTTGACAAACGGGGGCAAGGCCAAAATCATGGGGTATATATGATGGTAAAAATGCGAATAATCACCCCGGGAAAGGAAGAAAAAGAGAAGTTTTAAATTTCAATCACTTATCTAAATGTTATATGTCATGTCATGCTTTTATTTTCGGTGCGAGCGGGAATTGCTGTTAAAAGCAGCAGCGGGGATGGTGGCCTTCACAACCGCTGTCATACATCTCATGTGTGTCGCGCGGAGTTTTGCTTTTTCCTGCCAGGTTTAGCGGTCTGCGGCCCTGCTATCAGTCTATGATGATCTGCCATGGTGACACCCTCTCTGATTCATCCGGTCATAGTGTGACAGTCTGTCCGCCACGCTGCAGTTCGTAGTATGTTCTCGTCGCTTTGATTCCGCGGTTTGTTCTTGACGATCTACGGCCTTGTTACATATATGTATCACTTCCATTTCCTGTCCGTGCCAGTGGCAGTGAGGCATTATGGAGTTGTTTACTTTACACAATCTATGGATGTATGCCTTGTTATTTCCTCGCGATAGCCTCCGACAACTGACAGGCCGGGGCTAATTCCGTGTGTGAGTGTGACTAGCCGTTACTCTGTTCCACTCTTGTCTGTGGGAGGGGTAATTAGTGACTCCTTCACAGCTCCCAGGTTATTTAGGGAGAGAGATACCCAAGGGGCTGCCAGTATTATTTATGTCCAATGTTTTTCTCTGGCTTCGAAGGGGAGGATCTTTGTCACAGCGGCAGCCCCCATTGTCAACCCCTTTAAGACCACGGTTGTTTGGATTAATTGCAAATAAAATCACGGCAGAGGAAGCCTTGCGGAGCAATATCAACGGCGCAGATATATTAATTAATTTCTAATCAAACCACGTGTTCGCTGTTCGTGTCGGTTTTCAAAATTGTATTCCCCGCTGATGCCGTGTGATTCAGACAAATGCGTCCCGGGCGATTGTACGCATTCGCTCATGCATGGAGGTCCTGCGCCGCAATGACTCAATAAAGCAACGTTATTTGAATAATCCGGAAATAGTCCCTCGCTTGGATATACGCCGTCCTTCGACGAATGTGGGGAAATTCCATTTTTATCCCTAACCCAGGTAAACCACGTTTCCATTCCTACCTATTTTTCACTGATATCCCATTTCACTCAGGTCATTGGTCTCCCAACCAATTCCTTGTAAAAAGCACTCCACTTTCAACCTTCACCCTGACAGATTTTCCTCTGAGCTTCATTCACCAGTCACAGGGCCATTACCCTTACTCATCCTTTGCGGTGTCATCCTGATCCTACCCTCTTTCAATCTTTCTTCCATCTGGCCCCTCTCTCTCTCTTCTTTTTTTTTTTTTTTTATTCCCACCCTTGTCACTTGTATCTTTCTTCCTCCCTCCCAATACCACTTGCTGCGCAGCAGTTCCACTTTCTTTTCATCCCGCATATTTTCGGCTCCGCTGTTGCTGCCGCTCCGTTTCCCAGCTGCCCTCGAATCAAAATTTACACTGACAATTTAATGAATCCAGATCCTCTTTATGTTGCATGAGCGCACTGGTGTGGCTGAGGCCAGCCCTGTCCCACATGTGACATTTTCATGTTGAGGTTTATTGGCAGGCGAGAGATAAATTACCAGGCGGGAGGAAGAAGGTGTGCAAGCGCATAATGCCAGCAAGGGTCATAACTCTTTCAGGTTATTATTTAAGCGCTACTATAGTCTCCCTTTCTAGCTGCTTACCTCTCTGAAAAGGCTTTCATGTGAACATAGGTTTCTAGCTTTTTTCCCTGTGTGCAGTGGCTCGTGCGTGTGTGACGGTGATGCTAAGGTTACGTCTGACCTCTGACCTCGACTCTGAGAAACACGTCTGATGTATTTAAAATACAAAAAGGCCACAAGTGCGGCTGCACGTCTCTGATGTTATCCTCGGCCCTTCTCCCCGGGATGTCGGAAATTGCATCCGCGCCAATAACACACCTCTTGGTCTCACCGTGCCGAAGAGGTGGAGGGAGGTGCTGTCGATTGACTTGTTATGTAAAAGCATGTCAGATCAGATCGTCTAGGCGTGCTTAAATTTGTCAGACAGGACGGAGATGAAGAGGAGGCAGCCAGAGGAAGAGGAAGGAGAAGAGGTAGACATGCTTGGTTATATTTATAGATGTTATGAGACACATAGCGAACTAAGAGGAGTAGGAATCTTAATAAGGAGAAGGCGGAAGGAGCCAGACAGGCAGGAGTAGGGCGACGGGGAGCAAAGCAGGAGGGAACAAGCCCCAGCAGCAGAGGAAATGTCACGGTTAGGGTTCAGTGAAGTGGTAAATCAGGAGCATCAGCGTGTCAGGGCATTTAAGGGGGAACTGGAGAGGAACTAAGAAAAGCTATATGATCAGTTATTGGCCCTGTGAGCGCTACAAGGGTACGAGTAATACCTGCGCGCTGTCACAAGGATTTACAACGCAGTCAGCTCGTAGAAGAGCCGCTGTGTTGTTTGTCCAAAGAGATCTCGCATTCAGGATCAACTCCAGAGAGTTGTTAGCGGATTCATATTTTGC
The DNA here is from genome assembly GCA_901007705.1 of Fistularia tabacaria. Lineage (NCBI taxonomy): Eukaryota > Metazoa > Chordata > Actinopteri > Syngnathiformes > Fistulariidae > Fistularia > Fistularia tabacaria. The sequence continues at coordinate 2,995 of CAAKHD010001020.1, read as the reverse complement.
CGGCTAAGCATCGCGTGTCCAAAAGCACAGCCATGTCCTACACAGGGATCGTTTTTATGACCCGCCATAAAACCAGCAAAGGTATTAAAAATGCAGATGTTAAATGTATAAAGGGCACGGCGGGCACGCTAGAAGAGGCGGACGTTCGCGTAAACAGATCCATTTGCACGGGTTTATAAACCAGACGGGACGGAAAAGACCTCGAACAAAATATTATTTGAGAAATATTAAAGAGTAAATAAACAAGGTAGAGTTCTGCCCCCGAGAGCGGAAAATCCCCAAATCCTTCATTTTTGATTCAGGGAGGAAAGAGAGTGGCTTCCTGAAACTGATGAAATCTTAAGCCCGATCATAGATCGGAAGAGCGTC
>CAAKHD010001016.1:56915-69303 GCA_901007705.1 Fistularia tabacaria | reverse complement strand
GCGGCCAAAACCTCGGTGACTGCTGAAAAGTCTGAATCCCAAAGTTTGTTGTACTTGGATTACGCCGGTGAGAGAGGCGGTGGGGAGAGGAGAGGGAGAGGAGGGGGAAAGGGGGGGGGGGAGGGGGGGGGGGGGGGGGGGGGGGGGGGGGGCTGAAAGATTGGGAAGTCCTGAGCGAAGGCGGGAGGATGGAGGCAGAGCGTAAAAGATGACAGAGCTCAGTACCGGCCAATCACAGAGGGTTTGGACAGACCAGCGACGGGAGGCAGAGATTGGGAGCTTCTGATTGGAGGACAGTAGAAGAAGGAGGGGCCCACAGCCGTAGGGGGGACAGAAGATTGGCCGGAAACACAGAACGAGACATGAGTTGGCGACATGAATAAAGGTTAAACCTTTGAGATGCTGTTGAAAAAGTACTGGCCGAGAAGAGGCACAGTGCATGACCAGCTGCAGGACTGAGGGGAGCACTGGGGTCTGATGTGACCTGCAGCCTGATCAACGTTGAGTGGAAACAGTGGGTCTCTGAGACCCCCCCCCCTCTTGTCACCAGCTATTGCAGGTGCTGGAGACCCGTATAAGGAACCCTTTTGAGCCTCAGCGACCGGCACGCTGACCCCGTCCAGGAGATGGGGAATGTTGCGTCCGTTCCATGGATGCATCCTAACTACAGGTGACATCATAGGGCGCTAACATGACAGCATCTCCAGCACACTCAATGTAAAAAAAAATGGCTCACTGAACATCTGGTTAAATCTTTGGTGAATTGGAGGGATGAAAACTACAATTTTGTACTTTACGCTCAATACAGGATAGTTACTGTAATACTTTGACAAAAAAATGTCCCCTGTTCTACAGTTGCTTTGCTCTGAAGTCTACAGGGAAATGTCTTTTTGGGCAGTCAACCAACATCATACTAGTAGTTCCAACATCTGACCACTGGGAGAATTTTCATTGCGACCTGGCCCTTACTGTACCCATGCTTGTTAACACATCTGTTTCATTGGTTCCTCACCCAGCGGCTCACTGAGTCTTGATGAACACGGCGGTTTATCTCGCACAACCCAAAAGTCCCCAAAAAACATGAGAAACTGTTTTCGATCTTAATTTGACCTCTTAACTTTTTAGAGTGTGACTCTTGGAAAACACATGGCAGGCTATGAGGGCATTGCCTATTTTAAGCATGTATGTGTGAGTTTGTTTGTGTATCTGTGCGCTCCTCACCCTCTCCTTGTAGTAGAAAGATGAGATGGACACAGTGTCTTTGTCTGAGCGGGTCGGGCTGCCACTGTAAAGCCTCAAACCACTTTGGGACTCTGAACGCATCTTCATGGGGGTCAGAACTCCACTATGATAAGCTGAGAGTGCAGACAGGGACCTAAAACACAAACACACACACATCACATAACAAAGAAACACAATTTTAAACAAATTTCTGTATTTCTACTCCAAGTACCAAAATCAGGCCCCACTGCAGAAAGATGGTTTTAAGGAGGGAAATTAAATTTCCAATAGGGGCCAAGATTGTAAAAATGTAAAATGACACAACCTAAAAACCTGCTGAAAAGGAATGATCAATTCTATTAGAAAATATTTTTTTAAAAAGGGGCCTATTTTTTAAGCCCTTCGTTGCTCTATGTTCATTTGTGTTCTACCTTGGAGTCGGCTCGGTGGGTGGAACAGAACGGTGCATGGTGATTGGTCGTGTGAAGTAAACAAGACAGCCGGTCCCACAGAATCGAGCCCCGGACGTCCGAGGGAAGGGGATGTTGGCGTCCTTGAGAGAAAAGAGATGGGATTCAGTTCTAGTGCCTTTTCTGTTCCCCGAAACAAAGTGAAATACATGTAGATGCTCATAACGGCATGCCAGAATGACTGAGTGTTAATCGAATTTCACTTTGTTTATTCTAAATCAGCCATATTGATCCACCACATCCTGTTTTCATCTCCATGTTTCTGCACATCCTGCAGAAACATGGAGATGAGCATAAACCTCAACAGGTGAAGGTATATATTTTTTTCCTCCAGCAGTTGAGGAGAAGAGATCTATCACACTCAGTGGGCTCAGAAAGAAACGCTTTCTCAAGATAGGGTTTCAAAACAAAATGTTTTTATGATTTTGAATATCAGAATATCAGACAATAGAAAATGAGGCATTCAGGTACCTGGTAGGAGCCATAGGTATTGGTGACACGGGGGAAGGCCTGCAGGGCTGGAGTGACAGGGTTGGATAGAATGAAGGGGCCAGAGGCTGGACCGTCCTCCTGTGTCTGAGACACACACACGCACACACACGCACACACACACACACAAAAATCACTCTCAGACACACTTCTATCTAATGATTTACTGTTAAATGGGTGAAATGTTTTAGTGTGCTTATTTGCATCACCATGTCAGACTCCAGGCAGGACACCAGTTGCCTAACACAAGGCTCCAGGCAGTTCTGGTTCCTCTTCACCTTCTGTAGTGACATGTCTGACAGAATCTAAACACAGACACACACTGTTTGCTCACATTCCCTCCTTAGGCAGCACAAGACACAGAAACTCACCATCCTTGAACTTACAAGAATAAATGCAAACTAAACCCAAACACCTCGCGTTTTTCTTGTTTCGCATTGAACAAAATCATCCCTATCTTAATAGAATTGAAAAAAACACATCATCAAGTCATTTCCATCATATCTTGAGATTGCTCGTTAATGTATTTTTCGTTATATTAAACACATTTTCAAATTGCTGATGTTTAAAACAAAGTTGAAGGTCAGCTCATGTTTTATTTTATTTAATTTTCACCAATTTACAACTGAATATTGGAGTAATTAGTAAGTTGTTATTTCTTCATATCTTTTCAACTAGCTTTCATATAATCACAGACTTTCTGTCTTTTGAAATATACATTTCCCATCATTTCCCATACTTTAAATGTGTTTTTGTGAAATTTGTTACTTCCAATTTGATTTTCAATTCATGTTAAAGTCTCTTCATTTCTGAATAATTTCTGGACATTTTCTGGTAACCAATTTATTAGTTTTTAACGTCTTTAATAGAATTTGGTATTTTTCAAAAACTAACTTATGGAAGATTTTGTTACATTTCAGGTACAGTCTTGTCTTCTTGAGACAAAACCAAAGTGACTTGAGATCAATATTTCAGACTTCTAAATTCCCATAGCACATTTAAAATATATGTCGTTATATTGGTGTTGAGATACGGAAAGGCATGGGAGAGGTCACACTCCGAAGATAAATATGACAAATTTCCTACTGAAAGAAAACATGGCATCTGACCTTGTGGATTTTGGTCTTCATGGCAGAGGGGATGTTCGTCGGGTAGACGAACTGGAAGGTAGGGGCAGCATTGTTGGGGTACTGGGGCGGGAACTTGACAACTAGGTTCACCTGATGGGTCCCGAAGTGAGCAGAGACCACACAGCTGCAGTTCACAGCGTCCATCTGTGGACGAAAATTAGTATCAGTAGCATCAACTCTTGCTATGAGGTATGCACTTACATTTTTTGGATATATTTTCAGTCAATATCTTGCTACATTTAAATGTTTGCAAATGTTGTAAATTCAAATTTTTTAACCTTCTTCTATTCCTTTCAGTTGTATATGATATATACCTCCACATTGACGTTCCTGATCTGCAGGTTGACCAGGGAGAATTCCTGCTGCAGTGTCTGAGGGAGACCCGACCCCGCTGCCCCCGCATCATGCCGGGTGCCAGAAATCAGAGTGCCACCTGAATCTGAGCAACTGGACCCATTAGTATGCAGCGAAAAAAATCAAGCATGTGTTCCTGTATTCTAACCGTCGGCGGCCTCGAGTGCTTAACTTCTCCACTTTGACAACAATCACTGTTGGATTTTCAAAGGTAAAGCAAGATTCAAAAGAACATCAATGCAGAAACAACAGCATCCATTTTTGGACGATAGTTGAAACGCTCACTTACACAAATTGTGTGATAACAAACATGCTGAACATCATGTATGGTGTCTGCTGATTGTTAATTTATTCATTTTGTTTTTTTTGCAAATTTTCAGGTCACTTTAAAAAAAAAATCTTCGCATCTTAAGGGGGTAGTTTCTTATAAACTTTCTATAGGGTTTTTTTTTTCCTTCTTTTCTTCTCATGGATGTTGGATCTGTAATAAGTTTAACTAACAAACATGGTCGTCGGCTCCAATGGTCCAAAATTTTGAGAGGGTTGGCTTTTGTTGCCCAAAATAAAACTCACCTTGAAGCTGCTGGATGGACAGAGCCTGCTGTCCATCCGGTTCCTGGGACGTCAGATTCTTTTCCGATTCCATCAGCTCCTCCACTGCATCGCTCGCACACAGCTGGGCAAACACATCCAAGGCACACACACTCAAAGTCAGGTTAGTAGATTAGAGAGGCAGTGACCATCTGACATCCCAGATCACATGCTAACCCTCTGGAGCTGGGGATCCACCCTCCAGATCCTCAGGGTCTGGTCTCTGGACCAAGTCACCAGCTGGAAGTCCTTCCACCCTGCACACAAAGAACCTACCTGAACTAAAACGCTCGAAACACTTTGGCAAACTGAAAAAATATGAAGCCAGCTCATGAACAGTGACAGGAAGAGGAGGTATCCATGTTCTTCAAGTAATTTCTAAAAGTCTGAAAAATCTGGTTATAGACCTTCCTTCTGCGGCCTCCACTGGAACTCTAGCACCACGTCGTCGTGACCCACAAAGGCGTGAACGGGACTGTTGAGGTCGAGTGTGCTCCACAGCAGTAGGCTGTTCTCCCTCCGGAGTTGAGGAACCATCACTGTGACCAGGCCGTTAGAGAAGGGCTGCGCACACGCACACGCACACACACACACACACACACACACACACACACACACACACACACACACACACTTTGAAATAGTGGGTTACTCACTGGAATTTGAGAACTTCAACTCCTATGTGTGATTCAAGTCAAAATCCTTCATGCTCAGATCTCTCTGCGGACTGACAATTTGGCTCATATATCCTGATCAATACATCCATTGAGTTATGGCCTTACAGTTCTAAGCTGTGTTGTAGCTAAAGGTGTCTCACCGTGTAGCGGGCCTTCCACACAGGCACCTGGCATGACAGGATGTTCAGGTACTTCCTGGGCTGCCGATAGTCCCAGAACTAGGGACAGTCATACGCACCAACACATGCACACAATGCAGGTAAAACAGCAGAGTTCACATCTCACAGCTGATTTCAACAGAATTGTATTTAGTCTGTCACGTAATAGTGTGTACGATAATCGTGCAAAAACATAAAAATCAAATAGAGTATAGTATAGTATAGAGAAAATTGATCAGAAAATGTTTAGAAATCACTAAAAAGAGTGGAACATTGACTGTGATTGATGAGAAGCTAAACCATTCTTGGTGAGTTCTAGTATAGCTGAGGCTTCTCACCCTGACAGAGTTGTCCTGGCTGGATGTGGCAAGGATGAACTCGTTGTCTGGGTGCCAGTCAAGGCCATGGATCTTGGACAAATGAGCCGCCACATATTCGGACGCCGTGTTTGGCTTCTGCTCTCAGACACAGTCAGATAACCTTCAGCTAAATAATAATTCACAGATCAAAATTCCAAAAACAGCTTGCGAACATGCTTTGGTACTAAACTGACCATGAGCTTGAAAAAACTGAGAGGGATTCGCTTAAAATAATTTCAAGCTCTACTTTATAGCAAGCAAAAAACTAAAATGTCAAAATGAGCAACAACAAAATTTAGGGAAAAAAACTCATGAAAATGGAGAAAATTAATTTTATATGAAAAAAGCATTACAGAACTAGGGACATAAAAACCCAACAACCATCAGACTGATATAAAAAATGCTGACATTTTTTTCTAATTATTGGAAAAAAAAAAGAAAATCAAAAAAAGAAAAACAGCATTACATAAAGTACATGAATACAATCCCCAGATGAAATTGTGCATTGTATGATAATTGGTAAATGTTTTTGTCCTGGAAGGGAAGGAGGTGATACTCGCCCGTTTGTCCCAGATCCGAACATCTCCGTCGTGACTGGATGCCAGCAGGTACTGGTTCTTCCTGTTCCATTTCACCTGGGATGCTCCGGCTTAGGCACAAAGCAGAGAAGTAGACCAAGGATACAGACAGTTGGTTTAACCACTAGAACTTTAAAATCAATATTTTCTTAGTTTGCCCCTTTTTAATGTTCAGCGCGTAATGCTATAGTAATGTAAAGGTATGATTAGCAACTTCATGGTTCAGTAAAATAAGAGTACAGAGGAGCACAGGTATACTTATTCATTAGTATTGTGACTAAATGGTCAAGAAATGTAATGGGCTGGAAGCAAATTGGCATTGAATTGTAATGGTATATTAGTGTACTGTTTAGAGAAGTAATGACCGTATTTTCCAGACTATAAATCGCACCAGGCATAAAATGCATAATAATGAAGAAAAAAACCTAAGTAGCACTGGACTGTATGTTGCATTTTTGGGGGGGAAATTTGTTTTATAAAATCAGAGACCAAAAGGAGACATTTCATTTTGAAAGGCAAGTTATGTAATAACGATAGAATAGAGAACAATAGCCTGAATAGGTGTCTGGTATGTTAACGTAAAATATTAACAGATTTTCAGATAACTATAGCATAAACAACATAGCATAACAAGTTTACCAAACTCTCGATTTCACTCCAAATCATTAAAAAAATTGAATTCTTCATCCTCGGAGTCTGAGTTCTGAGCAACTCCGCCAACACCGGAGGTCGACGGCGCCGCCTCCTCTTCTGCATGGCTGTTGTCAGACTCAGCATCAGTTCCAGTTATTACTAGAATTATTCCGGCCTTTCTGAATCCCGACAGGATGGTTGCGGTTGTCCAAGCTTTGTCGAGCCATCCAGTGACTTACAGGAAAGTAAAGTGACACATCCTTCCGGTTGCCGTGAAGCTGTCCTCCATCCATCATCCAATGCTCCCACAGGTGACGCTAAACTGCATTAATGCTCTGGTTCATTGAGATTTCAAGTGGCTGGAGTACTTTGGTTAAGCCTCCAGGGATGATGGCAGGGGTGGAGTTGAAAACCTTTAATTTATCTTTGAGCTGTGTCGTAATGTGCGCTCACATACTGTCCATCACAAGCTGGGCTTTGCATGTTTAAAGAAGCCATCCAGACGCTTAGTGTAGCACTTTGTAAGCCAAAAGTTCATAATTTCTTGAACCATCCACCCTTTCTCATTCACAGCCACGGCCACTGAGTGGGATTGGATTTCTGGCATGGTTTTCCATTTTAAAAATGACCATTGATGGCAATTTTGATCCATCTCAACAACATGCCAGCAACACTGTGAAGTGTGATTTCTCATGACCAGTTGTCACTATATTCACACTCTCTTGCCCTTTCTCTATGACACTTCGGCCCATGGGGGTGTCAAACATGAGGGGGACCTCGCCCATGTTAATAATAAGATCCGGTGTCACGTAGTGCTCAATTACTTGCTTTTCAAGAAACTCACGGCAAATGTCGACCTTGGCTGCGAAGTCTGCGGGCAGTTTTTGGGACATCGTTGTCCGTACTCTGATAGAGATGAAGCTGTGTTGCATGAAGCAGTAACACCAAGAACGTCCTCCCACAAAGTAATTTACTGTATATTCATCGCCTTGGCAACTACCTGGGCATGGAGATGTAACTGCACCGTTGACAAGCCTCTCCCGACAGCACGTTGTTCAAGCACCCATTTGTGACCTTGTTCCTCTGGCTGTGGCCATCTAGCTTTTAGCCCATGATAGGCTTTTTTTTTGTTTTTCCGTTGCAGTTAGAGTATCTTCCGCTTTTTGCCAGTCCCTCACAAGTTTCTTGCTCACTCCAAACTTTCTTTCTGCTGCTCGATTGCCATTTTTGGCTGCATATTTCACTACTTGCAGCTTGTAATATGCAGAATATGATTTTCTTTTTGGGGGCATTTGTGTTCAGTCTTTATAAATTGATGTTAAAAATTTTAAATTTTCAGTGGTACAGGAGTAATAGGAGAAGCAGACACTGGCACACAAGGCTAGAGCACACTCTCGCTGCTGTCAGTGTGAAAAAAATGAACATGTGAAATTATATATTTCAATATGTAAGTTGCGCCTGAGTCACAGGAACAGTCAAACCATGAAAAAAAGTGTAACTTGTAGTCCAAAAAAATACGGTATACAGTATGTAAGGATATAGTCTTGCAATGACTAAGTTTTGTAATGGCATTAAATGTACTGGTATAGCAATGCAGTGGTGTAGTGTAAAACGAAGGGTACAATATATTTTCCAGGAAAGCTGTTTCAGACAGTTTCATGATGTGGAGAAGTTGCTGACTCATGCTAAATGAGGTCACCAAAGGATGGAGGTCTGATGTAAATACTCACCAACGGCAGAAAGTGCCACTGTGGGCTTCCGGGTGTCTCTGTCGACACAAATATGGATTCAACCAACACAATTTTTTTCACATTTATTTTTGAGCTAATTATTTACTCGGTACTTTAATGTATGAATAATGTGCTTTAATTTGCTGATTGGACTTGGATTTAAACTCGCAACACAAAGTAGGACATTCTGAATAAAATATGTAACATAAAATATGAGTTCATTTTCCATTTGGATTTTGTCAATATGCTTGTTTCTGTGTTTCAAGCCTAATTTTTGTTTTTTCTTACCATCTTTAAATGTATCAAAATCTGAAATTTGATCAAAACAAACCAGTAAGCCAGCAGTCCACACTGAGCCCCTGGGCATTCACCTGGTGTCCCAGATATAGATGTACGTGTCAACGGAGCTGGTGACAAGGAGCTCTGGTTCGAACCAGGACCAGTCCAGGTCACTGAAACAGATACAATTATGAGTCGAAGCGCATGTCATGGAAGAATGTGGTGTTTGTATCAACTCACCTTATGACTCGTGTGTGTCCCTGCAGGGACGTCTGGACTGTCCCGCCCCCATCCTGCCATGAATACAGATCTACTCGTTGGTTGCTCTGGGGGAGGACAAAGAAGCACAAATTCCATCAGCTGACCCGTTGCCCCCCCCTTAGCTCTTATGACTGCAGGACATCCCACCACCCAGGAACAACGGAATTTTCACTTCTTCTAAATCCACTGAGCCCAGGAGATCCCACCCATTCTAAGTCATCTGACCACCAGATGCTCTACCCCCTTCTGAATGCAGGACATGTCAACTCTGTAACTACAAGACATCCGGCTCTCTGAACTCACTGAGGCAGCGAAGATATGAGCCTGAGAGCGGTGGGGGTTCCACTGCACCGTTCCCACGTCCCACTTGCTCTGTCGTGCGATCTTCCTTGGAGGCTCCGATGGCGCCTCCAGGTTCACCATGTAGAGGAAACGCCGTCTGGTTTTAGGAAGGACATTTGCATGATAACATTTCATTAAAATGCTATGATCTCTGTTAACACTGACAGTTGGATGAAAAGAGCATAATGCAGGATGAACCTGTGACTCACCCTGAGAGCACGGCGTTGGAACCTAGACAGTCCACGGACATGGCAGTGGCCTTGGGACAGAAGCAGAAGTGATAAGAATCCACAAGGAAACAATATCAAAACACATTTCAGTTTGTTTTGAACATATTTTACAAAATCATTGTTTACTGAACTTTCAAGGAGTGTTTTGGTTTTAACTTTTTTTCTATTTTGTAGTGCTTGTATTTTGTTAAACTGAGGTTATAGTTATCATGGTTAAATTGTGCCCAATTACAGAGTGTTGATGACCTTGCAGTTCCCAAGCTCTTTACACTGGTTCACATAATACCCATTCGAGGGCACACCGATGGCGGCAGAGCTGCCATGAAAGGTGCTAGCCATGCCATCAGGAGCAATTGGGTCTCGCCCCTGGACAAGCAAACTGTCTGACTCGAGGGACACCCACTCTACCAACTTAGCAACAGCCACCCCAACTGAAACTTGGTGCAGCTGAAACTTCCCTGTGGTTGATTTTGTTGTCATTCAATGGCCAATTTCTCCAAACCTTATTGTTATGACATTACAAATACTTTGTCCATCACACAGCAGCAGATTTAAACACAGAGGCAATACAGTTGTAATATGGTAAATATTTTTCTGACAGACAGATATTGTACTATTGACTGCTGAATGCTCCTATGTGATAATGTGTTTGTATGTGTATGTGTATGTGTATGTGTATGTGTAAGGATTAAGAAATAAAAAAGACATAATTAAGTACTAGAAGATTTGCAAAAGATCATATAATTGTTGGCTTGAGACTACTTGAATTAATTAACTAATGACAGAAAAAATATGGAGAATGCGAAAAAATTGACAAGAGCAAACGTATAAAATCTGCAAGAAAGTTATTATCTATTAGTCAGCAATAACTGAAAGTCATACAATGAAATAAACATGTTTAAAAATGGAATTGAAATAGTTTTGCTATACTATGAACCGGTTATCCCCCAACGAATATATATTTACTTTTCATGGACATACCTAACAAAGAAATCACTTTGAATTAGCCAGAAACTGTAAAAATAAACGCGAAAATAATTGAGAATTGAATTTTTTTTTGTTAAAAACGCACAAGAGAGCAGACAAATAGCATGGAGCATTCATGGAGATCGTTTGTTATTAATATTGATACCGTTTGATTTCAGTGCTTATGAATGTATATAAAGGGAGTGTATAAGGAGCCAACAGAGGTTAGAGCTCTTCAGGTTCCGATTGATTGGACTTATGACACCAGTGTATTCCCAGACTCGAATCAACACTTTTACATTGGCGTGAACCTCACTGGCCGCCACATTTTTGATCTTATCAACTTAAAACTTTAGCTTCAACTTCGATCCTGTTAACAACTTGTGGCAACTTTTCGAGATATCATCAGCTTCGATTTTTTCCACTCCTTGCCCAAAGGCACAAACTTCACTTAGAAATATGATGCGGTTAAACTGACACTGCCGTGTTTCCGATGCGTCGAGTGACGTCGTTCTGCATGTTAAGGTTTTCTCCTCATGTTTACAATCCGGTCACGCCAGACTTTGACGGGCAAACACACCTGCGCGTCCCGAAACTCCACCACCACATTCTCGCTGCTCCAGCGGGCCGCCATCTTTGTTCCTTTAGCCACGACTGTCAACAAAACGTCACATGACTTGAATGACGACGGACGCCGGGCTTGTGCCTGAATGTCAGCCAATCACGTGAAAGGGGTACCTTTCACTTTTTCTTCTTCAACAGTCCCCCTAATTTGTGATAGAAAATAAAAGTCAAAGCTATTTTTCAACCTTGTTGAGTGTTTCAAACATTGACTGAAAAGGTAGGAAATCATCTTTTGGAATGAATATACCGTCTCTTAGATTTTAATTGAATAAACGTCTAAAAAATGTACGAAAATCACAAACGTCAAAACAATTTTTGGCATAGTTTGGGTCCAATTTCATTCAGTATTGAAAATGTATTCTAGGTGGAGAGCTGCCTTTTCACATTCTCACTCCATTACGCTACTTTCATCGATGCTCTATTGCAAGAATTTATTCACGAGTACTTCAGAAAAATGCTATTTAATTTTCTTAACAGTTGAACAGTTGACCATCAAACCAAGTACTGGGCAAATGTATACATGTATAAATCGTGAACAATTGCATATGATATTTGATATATTTATATAATATGTCATATTTTCAAACATATTTTACATAATCGTATAACTGTGCTGAGTTTCGGTATTTCTTTACTATCTTTTGAGATGTCTTGCATTTGTCCCCTCCTATAATTAAGAATTCTCTAAATTGTTTAAGTTTAATCATGTTGCACGACAATTCCATTGGTCATACATGTGTCAAAATATGTATTCAAATGTCCCACGCGTAAACGTGGGATTTAAATCATCGGTTGTCTGTCACTCTCTCTGTGTTACGTAACTGCGGATTGTTGTCTGATTGGTCGTCGTGCCTTGTCGTCATTGGAGCAACATGGCGCAGTCCTTGGTGGAGCATGTCGTCGCGGACGCGGGAGCATTTCTGAAAAAAGCTACTCTCCAGGTGAGACTTCGGTTCCAAAACACCCGCTAAAGTCACAGAGTAGTACGCCTGTATCCAGGCGTCCGCCTGTAGCCGGAGGTGGAAGCCGTTTCCGGCAGCAGTAGGCGGCGGCGTGGAAAGGCCGCGGAGCAGCGTGAAAGTAGTTTGTCACGACGGGTAGTCCACTATGAAAACACAGAATACTTCAGAAGGCAGCAGTGAGGCTATCGCCGCGACCGTTGACACCCCCCCCCCCCCCCCCCCCCCCCCCCCCCCGGGGTGGTGTGAGGAAAAAGGCGGCCCCGAATGATTTTTCGTTTGGGTTTTTTTTCCTCCTGCGTGGGGGGGGGGCCGGGGGGGGGGGGAGCCCGGGTGG
>CAAKHD010001016.1:40682-56895 GCA_901007705.1 Fistularia tabacaria | reverse complement strand
GAGCAGTGGGGCTATCGCCGCGCCCGTTGCCCCCCCCCCCCCCCCAAAGGCTCATCGAACTGTGTGATGAGTCTGAAACAATCGTGCTCTGTAAATGTTGTTGCCGTGTTTGACTCTTCTCCTGCGGTGGGACCGGGGCACTTTGGATGGAAGCCCGGTTGATCTGAACGGGGTCACAACGTCTGCGGCTCCTAAAGAGTTCAGTTCAACCTACCATTTTGTTGTTTGTATGTCACTGTAATGATGTACACCCAGGATTCTGAGTCAGTGATTATACTGAACACAAAAAAACGTTATACTGGACCAGAGAGCACAGGCTCTGCTGATATACGTAGTGCTTTTGCCATATTCATGATCCTTGACCACGGCCGTTGATTTTGACAAAAACCTGAGTCCTTTTTTTTTTTAAAGTAATTTAAATGTGATCATTAATTTCGTAATGCTTCCAATGAGTAGTTCAGAATTCACCTGAGAATGATAGTTGGTGTAAAACAACCTGAAAATTTTGAACAAAATGACCAGAAAACTTGCACAGCTCTTGAATTCAGCAAGTTATAAACACAAAAAATGTGTCTGCAAAAAAAACAATAATTAATAAATTAGCAAGCAGCAAAAAGATAATCAGCAGTTGATCAGCAATGTAAGAAATTACTGTCATTTGATAATTGAAAAACTGTTCTATATCTGACTTGGTGTCTTTGACTGTAAAAGAGATGAGGTCACTGACCACTTTGGGGGTTACGTAAAAGGAAATGTTCAGAATATTCAATGCAAACCATCCTATTTTCTGAGGAGTGCAAGGTGATTGATGGACAAGCTGTCCGTTCTCTGAGATCACAGCATCACACAAGGCAATTGTTTTTAAGGAAATGGGAAGGAACATTTACACCGTGAGGGAGGTGATTGATGAGATCCGAGACAAACCCACGAGGAGAAGCCTGGCCGTCCTGCCGTACAAGCTGACCTTCAAAGAGCCAATGCCCGAGCATATCCGCACAGGTCTGTGAGTGCCCCGTCATACCCTTGCCCTTCTACACGGGGCATTGAAATTATCAGCTAATCCAATTTTACACCCAAGCATGTTTGCTTATGTCGTTGAGTGCACCACCACAGCCAAGCACATCCATATAAATCTGTGAAGACCTCATGACATTTCTCTTTATGCCCCGCACCGTCTGACTTCATCAGTGCGTTAAAGGACTGGCACCTTTAAACCGAGTACATCTGGATAGAGCAGAGAAGTCATGAACAAGTCATACAAGTCATGAACTCATAGTGCTTTGTCACAGGTCAATGAGTACAGTACTAAACGCATTCGTGATCTTGTCAACAAGTACACTCTGGCCTGTTTAGTGTCAGCCATTGAAGTTAGCACCAAGCATATTTTTTTTGTGTCATTCAACAAACGTATCTAGTCCGCTAATGCACCACAGAGCTCATTTTTGATCAGTAAACCAACCGCTATAGTTGAATATTTCAGAGGAGGTCAATATATTCACCACAACACTGAACATTTCCAAATGGCCAACAAATACAACATTGCTTTGGTTAGGCTGTAGCACATGAAGAGTTTCGGGGAAAAAAAAAACTTCCACTCATTTTCTTCCCAGAGACCTATTAATGCATTCTGGAAAATTCCACATGAGTCTTGTCAGCCTTTTTGTTGAGTGAGTGACCCTGTTGTTTTCCTCCTGCCAGTGACCGAATTCTCCAAGAAAACCGGAGACTACCTGAGTCTGTCGGCCACAGACATCAAAGTACTGGCTTTGACCTACCAGCTGGAGGTGGAACATGTTGGTTCACAGCATTTGAGGAGAGAGCCGGAGGTCAAGGTACCAACTGACTTCTCTGTGTGGGTGTGGGGTTGTGGGTGTGTGTGTGTGTGTGTCTGTCTGTCTGTCTTTCTTGATGGGATTTTGACATTGATATCTGAAAAATTAAGCTTTAGGCTCTTCTGTTGCAGCTAAACGTTCACAGTACTCAGCGCCATCCAGAGACGCCAATGAATGTGGCAGGATTCCACTTCCCCTCCAAGGTAAGCAAAGATCTATTTTCCTGTGAAATCTCTTAATTTTTTTTTTTTTTACTTTCACCCAACCTGAAATGTAATTGTCGTTCAGAAACACACCGGCAGTTCAGGCCAACAGACGCCTCGTTCTGAAAGCCAGACAGAGACTGTGATTGACGAGGAGGAGTTCAACAGCTTCCAGTTCTGGAAGGAACCACTCCCGCCGATCGAGGACGAGCTGCTGGGTTTGCTGGTGAGGCAGAGCACGAAGACTGGTCATATACTCTTAATGTATAACCTGATGTGAACTCTCCAGAGAACTGTATCATCTTTGGATAGTAATTTAATACTCTTGTCACGTATATTGTTGGGATTGTCAGATGAGATTGCCCAATCAGTAAATATTTGTTTTCCTATTTATCTCATCACTTTTTGTTTTTTGTCTTTTTAATCAATTCCTTGGATTCACTTAATTTAAAAAAAAGGGGGGGGAAATGCTATGGTTAAACTGTCGAGAAATGATTTCTCCAAGAACACAAGCTTAAAATGCATGGAATGTTTTCACAACAAACGAAAACATACAAAAAGTTACCACGTAGCACCTAAAATATTACAAAGTATATTAAACTGTTGGGAAATTAATTGTAATTACTTGAATGGTTCAAAAATAACAAGGGGTTAGTATAATTGAGCAGGTAAATCCTAAGCAGTTATCTGTAAGTGACCAACTTAGCAAAGAAGAAATCTGAAAATCATTTGTTTTGTTCATGTAAAAAAATTTTTGAATACTGGTAATTGTGCAAATAATGATTAGAATTTTTTTTAAATTCAATTTGAATTGAAGCAAAGTCCAGCTCTTAATGCCACCGCCATGGTCGACTTGATGCTGTGTTAAACTCCTGCTGCTGTGGGAGGAGGCCAGTACAGCATTCCAGGACTGCTGTGCTGATTCTTGTTTCCTGCTTCTACTCCTTAGAATTCACTGGAAGTTCAGAAGTCAGGTGGCATACCTGATCAGATGTCGTCCTCTTCTCATGTGGTTTCCAGCAGCGAAGAGTTTAACAGTTTTCAGTTCTGGAGAACACCTTTACCGAAGCTGAACGAGCAGCTTCTGGATCTGCTCGTGAGTTAAAGACTTTGATGTCAACAAAGTGCTTATATCCTATTATTTTAATGGCAGTTTTTGCCAATTGATTTGCCACTTTTTGTTTTAGCATTGGTTTAGTAATCCCTATATTTATTTGTGCTACTTATTTGATTTAATTTTTTCTCTGGCTTTATTGTCCAGCTTTTTTTCAAGCTGCTTTTTTCATATGGCTAACACTTTTTCATGCTCACTTCAGTGTCATGGTGTCAACAATTTTTTTCTGTAAATTTTCTGCGATTGCAAATATTGTTACTTTTTTAAATTGTAATGTCACTGTCTTACATTTTAGCATTTCATCTGTGGAGGACAAGGATATGTTGGTTTTTTTCTGTTTTTGTCATGGTAATATTCTTGTGCATTTCTGCATGCTTACGTTTGTCGTAATGCTACCATAGGTTTTTCATGATAATTTGGCTTTTTTAATGCTAAGATCTAATCTAAGATCCTGCTGTGGCCTTAAGACCCATCTGACTCAGACCCTGGTGCTGTGAAATGTCTTCAGTGATGCGGTGACAGCAGACTGGCGCCACCATGACGCTATTGTTCTGTGGTTGTGATCTTACAGGAAGTGGGAGACACCTCCAACGAGGGGGTAGAGCCAAAGGAGGACCAATTGGACGACGAGAATAAAGAGAACGAGCCTGATGAGGAGGATGAAGAGGATGAGGACGATGACGGTGGTGGGTGGATCACCCCCAGCAACATTCAGAAGGTCAAGATGGACTCATCTGATTTGACGGTGCCTGCTAATGTCCAAGTGGGATGTCTGACCACAGACTTCGCCATGCAGGTCAGTTATAATGTCATCCCTGTAATTCAATGTTTCCACCCATCCATCGTCTGCCGCTTATCCTATAATCAGGGTCATAGGGGATGCCGTAGTCAATCCCAGCTGTCATCGGGCGACAGAAGGTACACCCTGGACTGGGGGCCATATATACAGACAAACAACCATTCACTCACTTACTCATTCGGGGCAATTTTTCCAATTAACCTGCTGCATGTTTTTGGACTGTGGGAGGAAACTGGAGAACCCGGAGGAAACCCAAAACACTAATTTCCTAATCTTCCTTAGTTTCAGCAAATTTCTTGTCAATTTCGGTGGGTTTTGACTACTTTTTTGGCAAGTCCGGAATTACTTATTTTCTTGCTTTTTTTGAATCTCTTGCTCATATAGGAGAGGTTCATTCATTTCTGCTAGAGTTTTCACATCTTAGAAAAATTTAAGGATATTTGTAGGGGTTTTGAAGATGAAAAAAGAAAATGTATGAAAAAAAAAAGAGAAGTGTTTGTGTCAGAATCTGCGATGACTTGACGGAGTGTTGATTTCCTCCTTCCTCTTCCAGAACGTTCTACTCCAGATTGGCCTCCAAGTCTTGTCCGTTGATGGCATGGTGATCAAACAGGCCCGGAACTACATCCTGCGCTGCCACGCCTGCTTCAAGTCAGTGTAACTTGTTATTGTGGGGGCGGCAAAACTAAAGGGAGCACTTTTATGGCTAAATCACTTAATCTGCAAGAAAGAAACAGGAATATTTATTATTTCAGTGACAATGTTAAAGGTCAGTGTAAATGTTTGGTATAAAATCTGGCTCAACATCAAACATTTAAATAAGGATGTCACCTTATTTCCTTTTCCTCTTGTGTTTATCAAAGTCTGAACTGATACAACGACTGAGGTCATGACGTTTTAACACCATGTATCCTTTTCAGGACGACAAGTAACATGACGAAGAAGTTCTGTCCTCACTGCGGGAACCAGACGCTCAAGAAGGTTGCAGTTACCCTCAGTCCGGATGGCAACGTCGTCATGCATTTCTCTCGGAACCCACGTGTTCTCAACCCCCGTGGCCTCAGGGTAAACATACACATACTGAACATATAGATATCTATCTAGAAATTGAAAGATAAAGGTGAAAAAAGTTATGTAATTTATGTCGGACGATAACATGTAGGAATATCATGTGGACACCTACTTGACAGCACAGCTCAGCGCTGACAGAACTGGCAGCTGTATTTTCACCCGTCTTTTATATTCCTAGCGGGCTGAACAAACATCACAGACTTGTCAGTTGTTTAGGTTCAGTGACTGCAAACCTTTTCATGGAGGCAGGCAAGGTTGATGCTGATGATGACGTGGATGGGTGTATGTGTGTTTCGGTCACAGCATCCCCTGCCGCAGCCGCATGGCGGGAAACACAGCAACAACCCTTGCCTGGTGGAGGATCAGCGCTTCCCTCAGCAGCGTCTGTCCCGGAAGGCCCGACAGAAGACGGACGTGTTCGATCCGGATTATGTTGCAGGGGCCTCGCCCTTCAGCTCCCACGATGTCTACAGCCGCTCCGCTGCTCTCCACCTGCGCGATGCCCATTGTGGCGGTGGCCGACACCGTGCCAACCCCAACGCTGCTCGCGGAAAGTTCATTAAAAAGAAGTGAGGATGAGCGGCAGAATTTTGGACTGAAAACACAGGCCCTGTCATGTTTCATACCTTTGAGACGTGAGAAAAGTCACATCCTAAACAGCTGCTTCATTAAAACCCAATTTTGACATTTGACTTTGACAATTTAGCATCTATCATATTTCTTACTGGCTCTTGTAGTTGTTGTTTTTAGATTGTCCTCACAGTTTACTTATTTTGTGGCAATTTCACCCAATTTTTCTGATTTTCTTGATCATTTTTTGCTATTTATCTTGTAATTAATAATTTCAGTCATTCCTTAAGTTTTTAGTGATATTTTGAATTTTGGGTTAATTTTCCCCATAGTTTTTTGCCAATTTCATTTCTAAAGAATAGCCAAACAAGGCTACACAAGAGTTACCAAATCACTTATCACATAAAGATTCTTTTTTTTTTTAATTCAAATTTTCAGGGAATTTAATGACTTACAATTTTTTTTAAACCCAGTTGAGGAAAAATGAGGGAATTTTGGTTGAAAAAACAAACCGATAAAACAACTTAATGCATTTTTTTTTTTTTCATTCAAGTTGAGGGTCCTGAAGCAATGTCATCGTACAGTAAATTTACAAAGTAAAAAGTGAAGCAAAAAAAACATGGAGACCATGGAAAGCAAATTCCGGTGGGCTTCGAGGAGATTCTGGTCCACCATCTGGCAGCTAGGGAGGGGAAAGCAGATCTCCGTCAATACTGTCTACAGTGGGAGCGAGGGGCTGCTGACCTCAGCGCGAGACATGGTGGATGGGTGGCAGGAATACTTCTCAGACCTCCTCGATCCCGTCGGTGCCTTCCAATGAGGAAGCAGAGCCGGGGGACTCCGGAGAGGACCCGCCTGTTTCTGGGGCTGAAGTTGCTGAAGCAGTCAAAAAGCTCTTCAGCGGCAGGGCCCCGGGGGTGTATAAGGTCCGCCCTGGGTTCCTCAAGGCTCTGGATGCTGTAGGGCTGTCTTGGCTGACACGCCTCCGCAGCATTGCGTGGACGTCGTGGACGGTGCCGCTGGACTGGCAGACTGGGGTGGTGAAAGGGGGATCGAAGGGTGTGCTCCCACTGTCGGGGGATCACACTCCTCAGCCTCCCTGGTAAAGACTATTCAGCGGTGCTGGAGAGGAGGGTCCGCCGGGACGTTGAATCTCGGATTCAAGAGGAGCAGTGTGGTTTTCGTCCTGGTCGTGGAACAGTGGACCAGTTCTATACCCTCAGCAGGGTCCTCGAGGGGGCATGGGAGTTGACCCAACCAGTCTACATGTGTTTTGTGGATCTGGAGAAGGCATTCCACCGTGTCCCCCGGGCGCTCCTGTGGGGGTTGCTCCGGGAATATTGGGTTCTGAACTCCATTAATGCTGCTTCATTAAAACCCAATTTTGACATCTGACTCTCCTCATAAGATCTATCATATTTGCGACTGGCTCTTTACGTTTTTTTATATTGTCCTTACAGTTTACTTATTTTGTTGCAATTTCACCCAATTTTTCTAATTTTCTTCATTTTCTTGCAATTTGTTTTGTAATTAATAATTTCAGTAATTCCTTAAATTTTTAGTGATATTTTTGAATTTTGGATTAATATTTAGTTTCTTGCCAATTTCATTTATCATTTTGGCCAAGAATAGCCAAAAAAGGGGCAACACAAGAACGACCAAATCACATATCATACAAAGATGTTTTTTCAATTAAAATTTTCAGGGAATTTAAGAACTCAAGACAATTTTTTAAATCCAGTTGAGGAAAATTTGTATCTTTCCAATTTGTCGTTCATTTTGGATTTGCAAATTAGATTGAGGCCATTTTTGCAAACCGAGGAAATTTTGAAAAAACAAACCCATCTGAAAACAACCAAAAATGAAGGAATGGTAATGCATTTTTTTTTTCATTTATTTTTACCAGATTTAAAGGTTAAATTGAGGTTCCCATAGCAGTGTCAGCGTGGAGTAAATTACCTAAGTAAAAAGAGAAGCAAAAAAAAAAAAAAAATCAACCTGAAATGAGCAGTTCTCAGCCCTGATGTGCACAATTTTGATATTTTGAATATTGTTTACCATAAACAACTTTTCGGGTAGGGTATATTCTCAGTATTTGACCTCTTGATGAACTGTTTGACAATGACACAAGAAGCTGATGGAAATTAGTGGCTGAAATCTGCAGAAACACCAGTGTGATCCTTTAAAACAAATTCTCTTTACATCATTCTAAACCTATTAGAAGTAATCAGTATTGCATGCAGACAAAAAAAAACTGTATTCTGGATTGTTTTATGCAGAAAACTTTGATTTTACCATGCCCATTGAGACATGGATCACTGAGGTCTGCCAACTGTGTTTTAATTCTTCCCAACAAGCGCTGCATAAATATCAGAAGTATACAAGCATTCACCCTACAGTTTCAAAACATAATGAGAAACAGATGACCCCAAAAATATACCAGAAAATACCCACATTTTGGAAGGAAAAAGCCTCCAAAGATATACGGTAATCCTTCCTTGTCATTCATTAGAGGAACTTTACCCTCGAGGATAAAAATGTGTTCTAAACTTTCTTTCTTTTGATTCTATGGTTTGTGATGAAAAACACCAACCTCGGACTGATCCCTCCTGTCACATCAGCTTTGTTCACATTATTATTTCCTTGAATCAGCTGATCACAGCTTTAAAGGAATGCATCTCCTGCCCCTTTGGTAAGCTGCCCCTTTGGGATCAGAGTGTGTGTCACTTTCTGCTCACGGCAGCTTTATGAAGGGGCCCACAATGAGGGGACAGCGAGCGGAGACCGCAGTTCAATATATGTTCTGACAATGCAACGTTTTTAATTTATTGTTTCGTCCTCATCTGGTGTAATTTCTTGCCCCTCATCCTCCACAGTCGCTCCGCCTCCTCTCAGTCTGTCTTTGGTCTCAGAGTCTGGAGGTTCAGGCTGGCTGGGTTCCAGTTCTGTCTCTTCTATCGGGTCTTCAGGCGATGTGTTGGACGCCAGACGCTCCAGCTCTGCATCCACATCCATGTGCTTGTCCATGTCTCTGGGTGGAAGCAGGAAGTCCAGAGGCTGCAGGACGCCATCAAGGTCGATGCAGCCCAAGTTGTCATAGCGCTGCAGCTGAGTGGCTGGAACGCCTGGAGAGACACACACAGTGACACCACAGAACGCATGGCCATGCAAAGGATTCAGTCACTTCTGACGGTTTAGTAATCCCAGGACAATGAATAGAGAGAGGCTTTAGGAAGCCCAAGACTCACCAAGGATGAGCGCCACCTGTTGGGGCGGGAAAAGCACCTGCAGGCAGCGGTTGAGGAAAGGCAGCAGATCTTCAGCAAAGGCGCAGCAGAACTGTATGAAGAGCTCCCTCTCACGGTCGCTGAAAGCAGACTCCTCGGCCCGGTGGAACGCCACCACCTGCCGGCTCACCTGTCAGGAAAGACATCCATGTGAAATGCCGCCTCTCTGCTAGTTTAATCTTGTGCATTATTATTTTGATTGCCTTGTAATATGTATTTATTGCTGACAGACAATTTCCCTATTTCACTCATTAAAAGATAATATTCTTCTTTTTACAAATGTCAAGCTAAATCTTATTGTTTCTCTGGAAAATCTTTTGTTAAACATCAAATCTATATTCAAAATATTCAATTAAAATGATTTTACTTTCTCTTCCACATTACAGACACTCTTATTTGTGAATGTTTTTTTGTTTGATTTTCAGGTAAATTAATCCCCCATGCCTTAAATGAGAAATAATTAATATTGACAAAAAATAAATGTGATAAAAATAAAGAGTGAAATAGCTAGAAAACTAAAAATAATTATACAATGAAATATGATGTGAATATTGTATGACTGCACAACAAGCCAAAAGAAAATGTGCAAAGTTAATGTTTAACATTTGTGATGAAATTATTATTATCATTAATCATTTATCATATCAAAACATTTGACAAAATTATGAAACAGCACATCATCACCCTTCGAAAAAGTATTTACATGGAAGAGTGCAGCTTTTTTAACATATTTGTGTCATGTGACTCACTGCGTGGAGGGCCTCCTGCAGGCTTTGGGTGATATCGTGAATTAGACCGACGGGGCAACAAAGCCGCAGGTCGTTGAAGGCCGTAAGCACGTGGTTGAGAAAGCAGGCGAGGGGAGGGAAGTCCAACAGGGTCATGGGCGGCTGCAAAGTCCCGGGCTGGATGCTTGGGATGGTGGGGGCGACGCCCCCTCCCAGTGCAGTGGGCAGGGCAATGAGCGTGTAATGGTTCATGTCCTCCTGGAACTTGTCCACTGCTTCCTGCACAGCGACCTGAAAGGTATCCGCCGCCACGCGCTGGAACATGGAAGCCAGCTGCCCACGGAAATCAGCCCCAACTCTGCTGAAGGAGAGGCCAAAGTACATGCACTGACCCAGCAGGGAGTCCAGCCGTCCCCCCACTCCACGCTGCAGGTCTCGCTCTAGTGTTTGCAGAAATGCCGCCACCTGCTGCACCACCCAACCATGGAAAATGGCCACCTCATCCAAGGCAGGTGATGGTGGTGGATCCTCATCGGAGAAGATGGCGCGGTACTGTGTGATGATGTCGAACAGGTGTACACGGCAAGCCTCCACAGTCTTGGTGATGTGTACATAGGGGTCGTCATCGGGTACTGCAGCAAGGACAGCATTCAGCCACGCACCGCGGGCCTGCAGGAACTTGACCCGAAGCTCTGCCTCTGTGAAGACGTCCATGCGCCGCAGGAAGCTGATGACGCGCAGACAGACGGGCAGCTGGGAGTTACTGCGCAGCTGCTGGAGCAACTGCTGCAACATTAGCTGTGTTGACTGGCGAACCTCACGCACAATCCCCTGAAAAACAAACAAAGTGTCACCATAGTCACACATACTCACAGACACACACACACAAGATTTCTGCAACCACATAGGTAATTTACACAGTACATTCTTTCATGTTTTCATGATGATGTATTTTTGAAGCAAATTATACAGTCATATCACAGTCATTTCTTGGTGATGTTCAGTTTTATTTCTTGAATCATTTATGGGCCATTTATTAGTTTTCAATTACACTTTCTTACAAAAATCTAAGGACATTTTTCATATATTTTCAGGTCACTTCTCAGCAATCATCTGGGCATTCTATGCTCCCTAAATATTAGAAATATTAGATTTTAAATGAATAATGTTTCATTTAATAATAATAATAATAATTTCTTCCAGTCAGATAAAATCTCTGACTTTTCCCCTTTCAGAGGTCAAGGTAAGAACCCAACAAACCCCTCTCTTGTTCTGGGGTTGCAGGTTAACTGACTTGATACAATGATTCTTAAAAGCCTGGACCCAAAATGTTGCTATTGTGACTTTGGAATGGTCAATTAAGTTTCTCCACGGACAACTTGACAAACTAGTTCTAAGCAGCTGCTGTGACTCACTTGGATGACGGGGAGGGTCGAATGCTTCCTGTCTAACCTCTTAACATATGCCGCCAGCTCCAGCGCCTCCTCATAGTAACCGTTACGGACACAGGTGTCCATGAGCTGAGGGATTTCCAGGATCTCCAGGATCTCCGTGTGCCGGTTCAAGGTCAGGCTGTTCATGCGACGGCTCATTCCGATGTCCTCGGCCTCCTTCATGAAGCCCCTGGACGCAGAGACAAAAGGCACTCATGGCCTCTCACACAACCAAGGGCTTGTTCAAAACACTGTATTAACAAATTCCCAACAGGGGGACTACATATCAACCCTGAGGAGCTGATTTCCTCGTCCTCTGATTTCCTTGCAGCTGCCCCCTCAAGGGGGGACAGCGAATCAACCCACTCCATCTAACCCTTTTCTCTGTAACCTATTCCCTCAGACTAACTAAAGTCATGTCCTGCTTCCCTACATCTATAAATCTTCACTTTGGTCTTCCTCTAGACCTCCTGCCGGGCAGTTCCGATTTTAGTATCCTTCTACCAATATATTCAATATCCCTCTTCTGTACATGACCAAACCATCTCAGTCTGGCCTCTTAAACCTTATCTCCCAAACATCTCATCAGTCCCAAAGAGAACCTCAACGTCTTCCCAGCTGCAACCTCCAGCTCTGCTTCCTGTCTTTTCCTCAATACCACTGTCTCTAAACCATACAACATCGCATTTCCTTTCATTTTGAGCAGCACATTCCCTACCCACTGAAAATGTGAATTTGATACATAGTTTTTGAACCTTTGCTAATTCAGTGATGGGCAATTACTTAAGAATCCACTAATCATATTTGATAAGTACATAATGAAGACACATGCTACATAATCGGGGTGAAGCTCAGATTCCTATTTCTTAACTTTTGTTCTGCTTCCAGACATAGACACGGTTATCTACATAAATACTCTACTTCAACAAAACTACCCTGTCATTGGATGAAATTTCCTGATGAATATGCACTGGAGTTTTATGAAGTTCCGAGCTTCGATTTCTTTGACACATCTTGGGATCTGTAATAGGTGTTCGATTCGTAATTAAAATATTGTTTGGACATTAGTTTTTGACTTTTTTTTTTTTTTTTCAAACATATCAGAGCAGCACCGACCTGCACTTCTCCCCGAAGCCGGGCAGCTTTTCGAGCAGCCGGGAGACGCTGCTCTCGACGCGGCCGAAGTCCCGGTAAATGTGCTCGGTGCAGTCGGCGGTGCGGATGAAGGTCTGGTAGTTGGAGAAAGCGAGCTCCCGGGTCTGCTGCAGGATCTGGGCCCGCTCCTCCGCTAGCCGCTCCGGCTCCCGGCTCAGCTTGTCGACGCCGAACGAGCTGAGCTCTGACAGGTAGGCCGCGAAGTCGGGGTTGTCCCTCCAGCAGTCGGGAAAACTGTCCCGGAAAATGGACGCGAGTATGCTCTCGTCCTCCACGTCCACCGCCGCCATGCTGGACAGAAAGGTGCTAAAATAACAAGTTGAACAAATATAAATTAAAACAGCACACTGACATGTCACACGGATTTTGTATCCTGTACTGGACAACAACTTCCTGCCGGACAGCTTCTTCTTCGTGTGTTTCGATGTGAAAGACGTAAAGCGTGGATTTGGCGCCACCGAGCGTGGAGGACTGCTACGTCAAGGCTACAATTTGGGTAAGTTATTACGCGACAAACAGTCGATATTCTATTAAATGAATAAGTGTAACCGAAAAGGTCAATAATTCGTTGTTTTTCTTCAATCTTCCATTTAACCTAATTTTCATGTTTGTTTTATTGTATCGGGGCCAAACTCTTTTTAGCTTTTAGTGTTCGAATTTTATGCTTTCCCTCACATCCCCTTTTAACTAAGTTCTTTTTTTTTTTTTTTTTTTACTATTTCCATATTTTTTCATGACTGACTGTGATGGAAATAACCAAGAAAAAATGTAAACTGTTGTCAATAAAGAGATTTTTTTTTTATTTTTTTTTTTTTTTTACTGATCAATATATGGCGTCAGCGGAAGTGTTTGTGACCAGGTTGCTAAGCTACAAGTTGTCATCAGGGGTGTCATCAAAAAGAGCAGGTGGGAAACCCTTTTCTTTCCCCGTCCAAACGCCACCACAAAGCGCTGGTGTCTCTCGTCGGTTCCCACGAAGGTAAATTGTAAAGCTTTTCGCGTCCGTCGCTCGGTTTACTGACGTCACTTGACGTCTGTTAGCTAAAACTGACGATAAATAACCCGGCTAGCATTTTAAACTCACCTGCACAGAGAATGCGGCTAACGTCACTTCATCTAACTTTATAATGTGCATACGACTCCACAGGGTATTCACGGCATCAGAATATCACGACCCTCGCTGGAGCTGAAAGAAATCCGCTGTTTTGAATCTGATGAATAAGGTCAAAGGTGTTTTAATTAGCCCATTCAAGATTTAGTCTGTAAGACTACATATTAGCCCATGTAGCTACGTGATGTTTAGTATTATCAAAGTGTTTCACTCTGATCAGTATTACAAAGATCTTTACGAGGCTTATAAGCTGTTAGCATCTCCCTCAACATATAATTTTGTCATCGGGAACGAGGATAAATAAAGGCGGTAATTTGACTAGAACTTGATACTGCGACTAAAATGTTCTCACAAGAAGGTTGTTTTTCCGTCTGTCTGTATCTAACTGTCTGTACAAGCCTATTTCTTAAGTGAGACACGGATAGACCAGTAGAAATGTTATTGAATGAGCTGAGAAGCCTAATATTTATAATGTACATCTTAGGTTATTTTAAATTATCAATCAATGTCTTTTATACACATATTTATTAAGCAGGTATAAGTGTACAATATCTTTAGGAACTTTCGTCAGCCGTCGGTTACATAAGCTTATGACTGGCTATACTCTAAATGTTCTTTTGTCAACAAAGATCTTTTGAGGGGATTCTTTCTAGATAATGAATTCACTTTTTTTGTTAATTGTTTTTACAATTCAAAGATATTATATATTTCTTTTCAGTAATATCTCTTAACATTAATTCCATTTTGTGTAAAATTTCAGATCAATAGCTTGTTAAATTTCTTCAAGTTTTTTCATGCTCAAGAATTTTTATTATTAATTTCATTTTTTCACCTTCATGGTCATTTTAAAAATTTTAATTGTCAGTTGAGTCAGGTCAAATGCAACCATTAACTTGTACACTTTTTAAGTAAGTCAGGGAACTTAGTGGATGAAGTGCTTTTCTGCTATGCTCCCTGACCTTCTGAATGCTTTGTTTTAGTGTGAGCATCATGGCAGCTGCCAGCTCCACCAAGATCTCCTGGCGCATGCGTAAGTATGAGGCTGGATTTTACATTTTATACATAACATTGCTCAAAAAGTTTCTAAAAAAAAAGATCAGTCTGAATAATGTCCTCCTTGTCTGGGTGTGTGTGTCGTTAACAGAGGAGTTTGAGGCTCACACAGCCAAGGTTTCCTGTCTGGCTTTGGGGAAGAGTACTGGCCGTCTTCTTGCCACCGGAGGGGACGACTGCAGGGTCAACATCTGGTCCGTCAACAGGGCCAACTGCATCCTGGTGAGAGTGTTGCCTGAAAGCAACCAATGCTGAAGATAGCAGGGTGGCAAACTGTAACAGCTATACCTTGTAAACTGTCTTTCCCACCAGTCTATCAGAGCAGATAGAATACTTACTTCAACATGGAAGATGAAAGACAAAAAGAATTTTCTTGTAGTCTCATGCTTTTTTTTTTTCTCATATTTTTTTTTTTTATAAGTTGTTAATGTTTTATATCCAAAAGCAGTGAAAACAGTGCTTATGTTTACGACTGGAGTATATATAGGTGTTTATCTTCTTGCTCAAGTCCTTTCTCTTTTACATTGAGATGGCTCTTTAACATCCTTGCATCGCTGCTGGATCAGAGAAACAAGAATTATTCTTCAATTTCACTTCCACATGGTTTTCTCAAAGTAGCATGATGTTCTCCGCCTGACTGCAAGGTTTTACTCATGCTATCGATGCTAACAAATGCTGGCACACTGAGACAAATCCTGTTCCACTGACCTAGTATTTTGCCACTGATTTAACAGTAGAAACAAAGTGACAGGCAATACTTTTAAACAAAATGAATTATTGTGTTCTAACAGTGGGACAACATAGTTTAGGGCAGGTAAAGAGTTATCAGCGTTATCATCTTAAGCGGGGATATGACTGATTGACAAGAGCAGGAAGATGTTGCCTGTGCATGTTTTTGTTTATTTGTGTGTAGTGCATGTCTACCTGTTGCTGCGGTAAAAAAAAATTTTTTATTGTGATTATTTCTGATATAGGTCAGAAAAAGAGCTAATCAAATACAGTATAAGTCAGAGTGGGCACATACCTGACCATCATTTCAACTCAAAACCTCGTTTACATAATGAGCTTAACCTAAACTTCACTGTGTACAAGCTCATATCCCTGACTCCTGGGATACACATTTAGTGTGACTCTTTCACAACAAGCAAGTGGCTTCAAGTCAGTGGATGAAAAAATCAATCTGCTAGTAAATCTACAGGAAGTGTTAAATCTAAAAAACGCTCATTCAAAAAAATGTCTATAAATGTTTTCTCTTTGATGTATTATTGATTTTCATTGTTCATATTAAACTTTTGCATGTAGTGACTGAGTCAATTACTTAATCATCTGTATCTTTAGATTCATGGTCTTAGGAAATGGATTTGATTTTTTTCCACTTAATACTATATAACTTTTTATTTTGTGTGTCCGTGTGTCCGTGTGTCCGTGTGTCCGTGTGTGTGCGCATCCACTTGGTTTTGTGTATCTTTCAGAGTCTGACGTGTCATAAGAACCCAGTGGAGTGTGTCCAGTTCAAACTGTCTGAGGAACAGTTTGTCACGGGTTCCCAGTCTGGATCCATCCGAGTCTGGGACCTGGAGTCTGCAAAGAGTGAGAGACGTCATTCCCCAAAATCCCAGAGTGAAAGTCAAAGGGACTATGTTTGACGATTGGCAAGATGTTTACACTCAAAGTGATGGGAAATTTTTTGAAAAATTAAAGAACTAAAGAATATGACTTTTTTTTGGGGGGGGGGGGGGGGATTTTTTTAAAATTTTTTGAAAATTTAAGGTAAAAACGTGGACAAATACCTTTGTGGGTTTGTTTTTGGTTTTTTTTTTTTTTTTTTTAATTTTTTTTTTCATACCGGTTGTCACT
>CAAKHD010001016.1:24565-40662 GCA_901007705.1 Fistularia tabacaria | reverse complement strand
GGAAGATTTTTCTCAAAAAAAGGAGGGAAATTTTTTTTAAAAAAAAAAAAAAAAAAATATTTTTTTTTTTTTTGGGGGGGGGGGGGGGGGGGGAATTGTTTAGAAATGTTATGAAAATTAAAGGTAAAAACTTGAGCAATAACCTTCGTGTGTTGCTCTTGCGTTTGTTTTTTGATTTGTTCAACTTTTTTCTTGCAACCAGTTGCAACCAGTCTTTTTGCCAGTTAAGTGGCAAAAGGTTAAAAAAACACGATGAAAATAATATTTTGCTTGAAAGTTCACAAAACCTAAACTAAACAATTTATGAAGATTTGTTTAAAAAAAATGATGTGTTCAAATGAGCAATGGAAATTGAGCAACAATTATCTGAGACAAATAATAATCTCATTAATAACAATCAAACTAATTTGGTTTGTGTAACTGACTGCTGCTTTCTGTCCTTCAGTCCTTGGAGCTCTGATGGGACACAAAGCCAACATTACCAGCCTGGGCTTCCACCCTTTGATAGATTTTCTGGCATCCAGTTCCATGGACACAAACATCAAGGTGTGTGTGTGTGTGTGTGTGTGTGTGTGTGTGTGTGTGTGTGCGTGCGTGCGTGCGTGTGTGCGCGTGTGTGTGTTTGTGTGCGTGTGCGTGTGTGTGAGAGACATTCTACAATATGAATGGATTTAATTTAAACCCTTTGCCATCCCATTTCTTTTGCAACTGAACCTGTTTCCATCAGCTGTGGGATGTGAGGAGGAAGGGATGCGTGTTTACGTTCAAGGTAAGCTCGTGTCCCAACACTGACATCCTCTGATATTTTCTTCTATAGAGATAATGAACCTCAAATCTTTTGCATCTGAATTCATCCATTCACGTTTGCCAGAGATTTCCTGTTTATTCTCCATGTTTGGGTCTTAGGGTCACACTCAGCCAGTCAGGAGTCTGGCCTTCAGTCCAGATGGGAAGTGGTTGGCCTCTGCTAGTGACGACTGTACCGTCAAGGTACACGCACACACTCACACACACAGACTTGATTTTTGTGAATCCAAATAAATAGCAGTGATTGAATCACATAGACTTTTGTTCTAAACTGAATACATAAATCACATAATCAGCTCTGATTATGGGTGTTTTCATGACAGCCCAGAAAAATTGTTGTGTTCCTGTATGCGAGGGATCCCACTGCATTCACTCGCTACTCAGTCTGTCTGAGTCACTGTGTCCGTCCTCAGCCATCGAGCTGCAGCTGAAACCTCTTGTCTCATGTTGCCTTTCCCCCCCAGCTGTGGGATCTTGCTCAGAGGAAAAGCATCACGGAGTTCAGATCTCACACCGCCGCTGTCAACATCGTCCAGTTCCACCCTAGCGAGTACCTGCTGGGGAGCGGCAGCTCCGACAGGTATCGCGTCGCAATTTCCCGTTGCTCTTCTTCAAAACAGGCAAGAAATAACCTGAAAGAGCTGTTCCTTTTAGTCTTCACTTATCTTAGGATTCTGTCATTTCGTGGCTTTCAGAAAACTGGAGAAAATCCTCCAATAATCAGGAGCAATTCCAAAAAGGTCACCAAGGAATTATGTTGTGTATTTTCATATAAATGCTCAGGTCCATCAAGCTGTGGGATCTGGAAAAGTTTTCTCTGGTTGGTTCGTTGGAAGGAGACACCAGTCCGGTCAGGTGAGTATATCTCTGCCGGTCAAACATTGTGACAACCGTCGATGACACATGATTTCTGACCTTTGACCCTCCCCAGGTGCATCTTGTTCAGTCCGGATGGAGGCTGCCTGTTCAGTGGGGCCTCAGATTCTCTACGGGTCTATGGCTGGGAGCCCGACCGCTGCTTCGACGTTGTGCCTGTGGGCTGGAACCGAGTGTCCGACCTTGCCGTCTACAACCAGCAGCTGGTGGGTAGTGCCATGCCTCCTCATCACACGCAGTCACACGCTCCTCATTGAGCAGAAGTTTAGTTTGATCAAACTTACCAGTGACTCTTTCAAGCATTTGACTCCACGTTAAGCCACAAAGAAATCTCTTCATGAGTCGGGCGAACGGGATGGTCATGTCATCCTCTGTGTGCGGCTTTGTCCCTTCAGATTGGCGCATCCCACCAGCTGAGCTGCATCTCCACTTATGCCGTCGACCTGAAAAGGGTGAAGAAGAGCGGTGGCTCCCTCATCCAGGGCATCATCCAGGATGACCGGCAGCTCCCACAGACCAAAGACCCCAAGGGGAGTGCTCTCAGGCGCAGCTATGAGAGACCCACCACCTCTTGTAACTCACAGAGGTACTTTCCAGTTAGCCTGCCTTTCATTTTTGCACACTTCGTGCAAAGTAAATGTTCATTTTAATTAATTTCTTGTTTTTAAGTTGATATTTTTCATCTATTAGGGCATTTCTATGCCTTTGCGCAGTTATTTTTATCTACATTTTGGTTCTTAGCCAAATGTTCAGTGACTACCAGCTGACTTTTAAGCAATTGAATTTGAGAAATGGCAGCACATTTTAGGATGTGATGTCACCGAGTCATGTGATGTCATCAGGGTGAAGCAGAGCTCAGACGGGGACAGGCGGAGTCCGGAAGGCGAGAGGCGGAGCCCCAGCGAGGATGACAGCGACGAGAAAGTGTCTGTAGCAGAGATCCACAATGCCAGCGATTACAAGGAGATCTTTCAGCCCAAGAACGCCATCTGTAAGTCGACCTATCGGCTTCCAGCTCCCTCATTAAACATATGCCCAGATTTGACGTTATTGGAAGCTGACTAGTTTAACTGCCAGCAGTAGCAAAATTGGCTGCTGACTATATTCTGAAAACATCTTATTAGAAGTTATTTTACAAATACATACTGTGATAATTATAATAATGATATTGATTTTTAGAAGATGTACTACAGTTTTTGTTGGTAATTTGCTGGAGATATTAAGAAATCTCATTGAATTTTTCCATCAGTTGTCAGCAAATTTTCGTTATTTTAAAGAACAATTAAGTGAACGATAAATGAGCAAACTGTACTTCTAGCTCAATTGTAGCGATTCAAAAACAAGAAAATATCAATTTTGGAAATAAGGGTACTTTATGTGTTTGCTTCAGATTCTTTATATAAATGCTCTATAACCTTGGTGAAAGCAATACAGTCTTTGACTGGTTGGAAATGAATCACCAGATATTCTCTCTAATCTTTGATTTACATGTCGCGTCCTGCTGGTGTGAATCCTTAGTGTTTAAAGTTGCAAGTTAAAAAGGAGCCTGAAGGCATCAGGCGAGAGAGAGAGAGCTGAAAGGTCAGAAATGTACATGTGCAGGAGTTTAATGTTTGTCTTTTCTGTCCTGCAGCTCGAACTCCTCCAAAGATGTCCAAGCCTTTCCCCGCCCCCCCAGAGGACGGTCAGTTCCCAAACCCAACAGACACCAACCACACATTCAGCTGATCAGATGAGTGCTTGTCATTCACTACAGAGAACTTCAACTTTCTTTCTCTGATATGAGTAAACTGAGCTTTCTACGCTGAACGTAGAAAACCTTCGTCAACCACACAACAGCATCTACACACAGGCGGGGTTTCCAACGCTACATGTTCCAGAGAGCATAGAGAGACACCGCTGCGACAGTGCCATGTGATCAGCATCTCATCTTGTCCTGCTGTCTCTCCTTGACAGATGTCAGCCAAAAAATGAAGGACGTGACGATTGCACCGTTTCCCGCCAAACAGCAGGTCAGCCCGTCCTCCCGCAGTGCACCCGCATGCATGCGTGTTCAGCAACCTCTTAGGGACCACGCCATGTGTTAACACCTTGTAGTTCTGTAGTTCTGAGAAAGCTGTGCTTGTGAAGGACTGTCCTGTGTTTGTGTTTGTGTTTGACAGTCGCAACCCCTGGCCTCCTCCACCCCCGTCCAAAGGGTGGAGCCCACCGTCGTGTCCTGCGCACCCAGACCCACGCCCTCACCTGTGGGCCCACCACTCTCTGACCCCAACGCCTCCGACCTACCACTCCAGACACCTGCCCCCATCGCCAAGACAACAAAAGCCCCACCCAGAATCATCCCCATGACCAGGAACGAGCCCATCGGCCTGAACGTGGCCGACTTCCTGCCCGTGAGTCTGGAAACGCCTGTTTCCAATCAGAGATTGGACACTACAAAAGAAAAATATCTCTCTGACAGAATTATTCGTCAAAAATGTTTGTTTGTCAGAACCACATATTTCCTTAATATTAATTAGAGGATACAATAATCAATGCAATGAAGTCTCAAATCACTGGGAAGGTGACAAACACTCAATTCAATATTTCAAAGACATCGTAGCTCTTGAAAAGGAACAACGATCAACTTCTTTTTTTTTCAGATAATCTGGATCAGTTTTATGAAAGAAAAATTAAAACTTAAAATTTAAGGGTTATAGATCTCGATACATTGTTTATTTATTTATTTATTTAATTAATTCTTAATGATCATTCTTCTATTGACTGTTGAACGGTTTATAACAATAGCGGGGGGTCTTATTGGGGAAATTGTAACATGGTTATGTTCTTGATGTAAGTCTATGATGGCTCTCCTCAGACATCAAACAGCCATCAGGGGAGTCTCGGGGAAGAGGACGTGATCTCCCAGATGATGAAGGGTCACGACACCATGAGCGTGATGCTGAGCAGCCGGAACAAGAACCTGCAGACGGTCCGAGACGTGGACCGTCGGGACGGTATCAAGGTGAGACACTTGCTGCTCCCCGTTCACTAAAAGTAACAGTTCCGTTTCAAACACAGTGGGGATTGGGACCGAGATGAGAGTCAGTGGCAACTTTTACGTTGTTGTGCAGAGCGCCTTGGATATGGCGGTGTCCCTCAATGACCTCGCCATAGTCGTGGACCTGCTGAACATCATCAACCTGCAGCCGTGAGTCCAACAGGCACACACACACACACACACACACACACAGAGCACTTCCTCATTTGTGCGGTTTGTCTTTCTCAGTGACACTGAAGCTTGTTAATCAGATCATTGTCTAATTGGGATTGCTGATACTACTGTGTCAGGTTTTAGGGCGATGACTGGAGATGAAGATCACTGAGCACCTGGTGGCGCTTTGACAAACTGTGACCATGTTAGACTTTGCTGATCTTCCTGCTGCTGTATTCCAGGTCCATGTGGAAACTGGATCTGTGTCCCACCATTCTTCCTCAGGTGGAGCAGCTGCTGCAGAGCAAGTACGAGAGGTGAGTGCCCTCTCTGGAACTAATGAGAATGTTTTACTACCTCTTGACAAATTAACTAAACTCCGAACAAACTTAGAGTCCACATAATAAACACACTATGTCAATGACTGACTCACAAACTAGTCATTCACTCTTTGACTCACTCATACTGACTTACTAATAAGCCCACTCGCTGACTCAGCCGCAACCTTAATCTTTTACTGA
The DNA here is from genome assembly GCA_901007705.1 of Fistularia tabacaria. Taxonomy (NCBI): domain Eukaryota; kingdom Metazoa; phylum Chordata; class Actinopteri; order Syngnathiformes; family Fistulariidae; genus Fistularia; species Fistularia tabacaria. The sequence continues at coordinate 35,265 of CAAKHD010001016.1, read as the reverse complement.
GAAGTTACCACCCTTTTCCAAACCAACACTATCCCACTGAACTCACAATTTAACTAACTCCCTCCCTCACCACTAACTCATCTAATCGCAAACCCACCCACTCAGGTCAGCCGCATTAAGATGCCTGATGACATTCTTTCTTCAACATTCAGTGTTGTTTTCACTGCATATGTGCATAAAGGACACTTATGAAAAGAACAGTCAATTAGAACAGGGGCGCCCAATACGTCGATCCCGATCGACTGGTTGATCGAAAAGGCAACAAGGGTCGATTGCGGAGCCCTGCCTTTCAAAATAAACTCGCCGTGTAAAACAGCGTCTCAACCGCGACCCACAGAATCCACTACAGTACAGGTAGTGTGACTCGATCGCATGTCATTAAAATAGCTGTTAGCCTATCATCCATTCCCATTACAGCATTGACGCACTTGATTGACATGCAGTTCAGCCAATCCGATCTTGATCCAAATACCGTTCCACCATGACCTACGGATGCAGGGTGATCTGTTGGTTGACTGAGTCCAGTAAGGCAATGGCCAAAAATGTACAAGCTGGGTTGTGCCATATTCATGCTGTTATGTAAGGTTCACCATACATATTTTAAATATTAAGTATACTTGGTGTGTCTGTGTGTATATATATATATATACATATACAATTACTGGTAGCTCATTTTGACATTTTAAGAGTAGCTCGCAAGCCAAAAAAGCGTGGGCACCCTTGAACTAGAATGATGGTAAAGACTGTTAAAGAGTTATGTGAATATGTCACAGTGTAACTGGGCAATGGCTGTGTGTTTCAGCTACATGCAAACGGGCAGTGTGTCTCTGAGGCTGATGATGAGACACTTCTGGCCGCTGATAAGTGACACGCTGAAGGCCACACCGTCCGTGGGAGTTGACATCACACGAGAGGAGCGGTGAGACTTTTTTCCAAAGAGACCAAGTGCTCATACTGGCTTATTTAGTTCCGTTGTCAGGGCATGTAAATGTGTCTTTGTTGCGTTGTTTGCTTGCGTTTCAGCTAAAGCTCAAACTTTATTCAATGAACCTAAATCATTTTAGACATTGGTGTCTAACGGACAATGAATGCAAGATTTTTTAAAAAACAGTCTGTCTGTCCTCAGTGTGACAGTTAATGATATATAGATGTGTCATTGATATGTTTGTGTGTGTGTGTGTGTGTGTGCAGTCATCAGCGGTGCAGGATCTGCTATAAGCGTCTGAAGAACATCAATCACATAGTCAGGAACAAGGCGGTGCAGGTTGGTCGCCACGGCAGCACGTTCAAAGAGCTACAGCTGCTCATGGCACCACTGGACGACTTCCTCAGCTGATCCACAGGACAAACACGCACATACACACCCTGAGGACATATGCACTGAAAACGCACGCATTTGGACGTCTAGTCTCAATAATCTGTAATTACACAGAGCATGTTGTGTCTTAAAGATGATGTGAGTCTAAGTTGCATCATGACAACATTCCCAGTGACATCAAGCTGCGACAGTCCAGTGTGTCTGACATTAGAGAGATGTTTTGGTTAGAAATGGACAATACTCTTATCTTTGGACTTCAACTCATCAAAGTATAAAGACACTAAAATGTCACATTTTGTGAACACATGTTTGGAGGGTGTTGAATTTTGTTCTGTAAAGACACCGATTCAAAACTGCAATGTCTGCCTCAGCTGTCGTCAGTGACTCAAGCACGTGGTTGTATCAACTGTTAGATATTTTATGGAAAAATAATGTATATTAAATTTATATCTACAAAACCCCTGAAAATTAAGAAAATATTTTTTAACTGGTGAGCCAGATTCTCTAAATATTAAAACTGTACATTTAAAGGTGATGTGATGTTTGCAATGAATTAGGAGGAGCACCAGTTATAGTAAAAATCAGTCATTAAATTGTGATAATCAGTCGTTCGATAAAGGATCCAGTTGAACCTGCCCGCACAGCATTCCACAGCCACTTCTTCAATTGTACAGTTTTTACTATTTTATTTAAATAAAGTAAATGTTACAAGTGAATGTGATTTCTTTTTTCTTTTTTACCTTAAACAGTCAGGGGAGACAACTATCATTGGTTAGGACAGCCTGAGGCTCCGGGCATAGAGGAGGAACAGGAAGTTGTCTAATGTAGACTGCAGAGGGAATCCTAGGAATGGTGCTTTATGATATGCAACCAGTTATTTGCAAATAGCCACTCATTTTTTACTATACCTGATTCTGGACAGGTAAGCACGTGTAGCTGTAAATTACTCAGACTGCAAGGAGACATTTAGTCGCAAAGCATATTGAGTTACACAAGATGAAGACATGCATGCGTCACAGACCTTGTATCATACATGATTTAGCCATATCAAACTACATTGAATTATAAAATATATACATGTATATGTTTTATAATTCAATGTAATTCTGTGTAATATACATGAAGATATATGGAGGGGCGCTCCTCTGGAATCAGTGGAGACATCAGGAGACAGTAAAGGGGCTTAAGAAGAGGAAACGCCTTTATTGTCACATACAGTTATACATAGAGCATAACATGAGCTAAATTTTGATGTCTGCATTTAACCCATCACGGACACACCATTAGCAGAAGGCAGCTAAGGAACAGCGCCAGGGGAGCAGTTAGGGGTTCGGTGTCTTTCTTAAAAACACTTCGACAGGCGAGGCCACGGCCCCCTTAAACCCATGTATGTGTGACACTGATAAGGTAAGACCCCTAACATTGCAGAAAGATGGAGGCAGGGTCTATCCAGACACAATCAGAAGTTGTCATATACTGCAAGGGTTGACTAAGAGAAGAAATGGCGACACTCACTATTTCCAAGAGATGTGAAATTTTCTGTTTCAAAATGAAGGCAGGGCCAACAAAGATGTGTGAAATGTTCTTTAAAACAAACAGTAAGTGGAAATTAAGTTGGAAGGGCTTTATGATATAAAAGGATGTGCAAATCAGTTTGAAAATCTGTGCGGTCTGGAAAAGGCTCAGGTTTATGCCACTGCATCCAACTGACTGTCTCTAGTGTTTCACTGAGCGACTCCAAAGTAAGAGACTTAAGACTCTTCAGTGTGTTGATGTGAGAAGCCCAGTGTCACACAACCTGAACATTATTTGTACCAAAAAAATAAATAAAATACATTTAAAATGAGTAAACTCACCCGGTTTGCCATTGCTCTCCCTCTTCTTCGTTTCCTTGGTTCACAATATTGTTGAAAATACAAAAGTTGGTCCAAGTTTGTATAGCAATTGTAGAATGTTCAATTTCAAATAACTTGTGTATAATTTATTTAAATTTAAAGTACTTGCCCTGCCTACATTTTCATGTACCGCAACTACAGTTATCAGCCTGCATTCCATTCCATTATCTTATACCTTAAAATGCAATCTCCTTGTTTGCAATACAAATGAAAAGTAAATATTCAAATATTGTGAAACCCTTGTATGACAGCTTCAATGACAGGAAAGAAACAAAGGTTAATAGAGGGATTACGTTAAGTCATATCTTAAGTCATCTGGCCAAAGGACCAGATTTCTGTCTCAGTGCTCATGAAACTACCAAGTTATCACCAATAACAGACACCAATTTCAGTGTTTGAGTGTTTATTATTTAAAAAAAAAAAAAAAAAAAAAAATCAGATACAAAACTTAAGTGTTGGAAGCAAATGGATGCACTGCTCATCAACGGCTCCTCTCACGATGCTGCATTGCACAGAACCCATGTCTCTGCGTCGGGCTCGACGTGGCACCGTCACCCACGTTTGAACCAACGCCGCTGTGTTAGAGTCCAGGACTGCGTGGTTTCAGTCATAGTTCAAAAAAAAAAAAAAAAAGCTTCATCATCAGATCAAACACTTCATTGCGAGGGCTGTGCCCGAGTGCTGCCCTCATCCTATTGATCGGTTCGGGGTCAATCAGTACCCTGATTGGACGAAGGACAGCGGTGCACGATTGACCACATCCTTGCACCCAAGATCAAAAGAATCAATCCAACATAAATATTGAAACGCGTGAATATTAGCATCAAATCATCAACGTTATAGTGCAACTTTACAAAGAGGGGAAGTAAAGACAGGAGGTGGCTGTCCTTTGGAAATCTTCCGTGGCGAGTTCTCTGCTGACAGACAGAGACGTTCCGCCATGTTGACGCCGGTCAGTCAGAGACCGGAGGGTCATGCCGTGAGCTTCAGTCGTCCTGTATGGAAAGCAGAGCCTCAGTCAGAGGTCATGTGACCAGTCAGCCCCCGTGACCACGTCCACACTGCCAGTGCATTTGAAAACACTCGTCATTTCTTCTAACTATCATTGTCACAAAACAGACAGCAGTCCCCTTCCAATCATCGAAGTACCTTTTTTTTTAACTCAATTATCCGGAGTCGGCAACTTGTTGTTTTACCTGACCCGAGTGACATGTTATTATGTTGCCATGGTTACCAGCAGATTCCTGATAAACGTGGTGGTATTTTCAGATTCATCATTAGTGTGAACGTGGAGCGGGAAAACACTGCCCGGCTCCTCAGCACCAGATACATTTGCACGGACTAACGTGTGCGCAAACACACACACACACACACACACTGAGGTCACAAGCAAGCAACGAGACACGTTCAGTCAAGACAGGACGTTGAACATCCAGTATGACAGCGCTCCCCTTCCAGGTTGTGTTAGCTCAGCAACATAGACAGAAAGCCTCGCCAGGTCACCAGACACATAAACTTCAAGTGGAAACACAGTGAAATTATTAGTTACAAAATCAAAAGACAGGATATCTTCCAGTTGGATAATGTCAAACTCCCAGAAGCTGAATCCTTGTTAGCTTTTAACACAATCTTTACTCACTTAGTTAACACATTTAATTTTCATTAGTCCTATTAAAGTACCCTGGATTGAATGCTGACTAAACATTGTCTTGATAGCTTATATTATTAGTACTACACGTAGTAATGGATATTGTTGGAAAGATACAGCAAATTGAAATTGTTTGAATTATATTTTGTGAAATGCACATGACATTATTAAATAAGGGAGGTTCTGCTCCGTGTTAGACCAAGTAAACCATGAACAACAAACCCACAGACTGTTATAAACGCACTGTCCAGCAGGGGGTGTCTCAAAAAGAGAAAAAAATACTTCGATCAGATGAGAAATCACAAACTGTCCATTCCTTACAAAGCGTCAGGTCCTGAACAAACCGTGTCAAAGGTAGATTGCTCATCACTCAAACGCGTCTCCATTTACTGAAATGTCATTTAAACCGCAACATTTTTTCCCCAAATCTCTTCAACTCTGCCTGTAGGAGAATGTTTGTTTTCCCATATCAACAAGTCAAATGTTCCAACCTTCCAGTGTATCATCGGGGCATTTTTCTCTTTAAAAAACTATCATGAAGAGTATTAACATCATCCAAGATGTTTAATGGCTCCTTTAAAAGTTGGGCGAAATAAACAAAGAGACAACAGACAAGAGATTCTCTTTCAGCAGCAGCTGAAGGTTAGTGAACAGTGCTGGTGTCTCAGCCCCAAACTGACCTCTTTTTGAAACCAGAAGGGGCCAGATCTTTGAGAGGGTGGAGCTGAACGAGATGCAGGCTGGTTGTCATGGTAACGATGAATTTACACATCAGAAATTAGAGCCATTCATTTAAATCAGCAATTTTTCTGAAAATGTTTTCATCCATTTCTTTAGCTACTGTTGTTCTGCTTTCATATCTTTGTCAAAAAATTACAATTTATATTGATATACTAACATTTGTATTTATTCATAATTTTGGCAATATTGCATTGCAAATTCAGTGAAAGTCTTAGCTTGCTGATCCGTCTCTTTTAAAAATCTAAATCTCCGCTCAACTTATTTTTAGATTGCAACAGATTTTTCTTCTTATCATAAAAAGTATTCAATTCCAGATTTGATTTTTTGCATGTAGTTTTCCTAATTTTCAAACTTTATCTTTCATCACATGACTTCCAATGAGAAAGATTCAATCTAGATTCCTTTTGTGACGAAAAAGTGCCATGAGAATGTTTTTCAAACTACTTATCTGCTTTTCTAGTATTTGATTTTATATATTTTTTTCCTCGTGTTGTTGAATATTTTTAACTTTATCTTTCATGATTAGGTCAAAATAATGAGATGTCATAAGCTTGCAAATGTTATAAAACACCATGTAACTATCATTCCTAGCTGGATCTCCAGATGCAGGACCAGAGACGTCGCCCCCTGCTTGCCATTTGAAGCCTGCAGCCTTGTTGACTCCGCCCACTCCTTGTGGCCCCGCCCTTGTAGGCACAGACTGAAGCAAGGGTAGCGATGGGGGCCCATGCCATGCCAAGTGTGTCATGCCAAGCTTTCCACCAATCAGCAGATACCCAACCTACCTGCCCACCGTCCCCCACCAATGGGCTGCCTCTGTCTACCTGTCTGTCTGCAAATCAACCAATCAGAGCAGAGTGAGATGGTAGACTGACATATGTATCCCACAAGCCTCAAGTCACACAGGAAGTACCCAGGGGCACTGTTTCTGTTGGCTTCATACTTTGTGTGGATATTTCACAATAAGAGCACCGCAACAGAAGAGGGAGGGGCTTATGTGTCTACAAATTTGTGTTTGTGGATGTGTGGACACTGATATACGCTCAAGATTGGAACAGTGACAGGATGTATCCACTGTTTGTTTGTTTATATACCAGTAGCCAGCTGGGACTGGGACCTCCGACGGGAAGTGCTGGGGGTCCTGGAGGCAGAGGAGAGGGTGGAGCCGGCACTGCTGGCCCGAGAGATGGGGAGGGGCACTGGGGTCACGGGAGGAGAGTCCAGCTGCAACATAAACTTGATTTTAATCGCAAAAGAATTCTAATTTCTATTTTATTCTATCATTATTATTCAATTTTTTTGTTTTTTTGGCCAACCTTTTTCTTAATTTATCTTATCAAGTCCATTTCATTTTCATGGAATCTTTCTCTCACTCAAAGGAGTGATGATTTCTGTGCTAAAATTTAAAATGTTTCCATTCAGTAGATTAATCAACTCAATATTCATTCATAGGTGAGAAGGGCACTACAGTTCTGCTCGAGTACAAGTGTTTGTGGAAAATTTTGAGCTCTACCATTAATCAAACTGTCTCTATGTTAAATGGCTATTTTTGGGGGGACTCGGAACTGCAACAATTCAGCTGTATCTCTTTCGTCGTTGACTGCAACTATTGCAGAATGTGAACAAAACCTATTTCATTGGTATGCAAACGTTGTCGAGCCATTTCAGAGACATTACCTCAATGCTGTCATGCGTTGGTGAGGAAGAGGTGGATGAGTTCTCATGTCTGCGACTGGAGGCGCTGTTGAGTTCAACGCTTCGGACCCGCTGGGCGAACTTCAGCGAGCAGACAGATTCACTCATGTTGTTCGCCAGCGGAGACACCTGAGGATGAGAGACAGGACATTATAGTTGAACATGACGTCACTTTCTCTTTTCTGAGCTGCGATTGGCTGGGCGCCACCATGATGCTGCGTTCTCACCTGCACCATCATCAGCGTCTTGCTGTCGCCGCTCAGACTGTCCTGCAGCAGGTAGGTGAGCCGCGAGTTCCTGAAGGGCACATGGGCGTGTTTCCCTCGCAGTGCGTTGATGACGTCACCAAGGGCCGACAGGGACTTGTTAATGTACTGTGCCTCTCGCAGGCGGCTACCCTCTGCCCCCGACCTCCCAATGCGCTCCGAGCCAGCCAGGTCCACCAGGTTCAGCTTTCCTGGTGACATATCATTATGATGTTATCATGACGTCAGACACCATCCCAGGTGTTACATGGTAACAACACCTACTAACAACACCCCCTCTAAGAGCCAAATAAAAGGATCAGATTCGATCAAACTCAAAATATACCGTTTTTTGGTTTTTTTTTATTTGTGCCTATTTTTTTTGCATGTAGAGTTAATGTGTGCGTTTGTGTGTGTGTGTGTACATGCCGAAGTGTGCTTGGTTGGGGAACAAACACGCATCACTCGTTTAAGGTCAAATGCTTGGGTATACAAGAATGTGTATGCCTGTGTGTGTTTACCTTGTGTACAGTTTCCAGTGGCTAAGTTGAATCCAGACACGGTGATAATCAGCAGAGCATGAGAGCGAGAGCTGTGTTCATTCAGGTTGGTGCAGGCGGTTGCACGATTCATGTGGCCTAACTCAAACACCTGGGAGCACATACACAAAATCTTAACACAAAAGTTGTGTCTTATGTCATGTATAAGGTAACATAAGAGAATCCTTTATTGATCCCCATTGGGGAAATACCAGAAAAATTATGACTTGAAAAAATATGGCACAAAGTAACACACATTACTTTTCTGTAGTTGCTACTGATTAAAGTCTGATAAACATTTTTGATTTTCTTTGACACATATTAACATAGAAGCTCATTAAAATGGCATTATCTATTTTTGTCGCATTTTGTTGATTAATTGTTCAAATATTTTAGCTGCAGCACCTTGATGATGTCCTCTGGGCTCTGGACAGGGATCTTCGTCAGGCCTGGTACATAGAGCTGCCCGCTGCCGTCCGGGTTCATCTTAATGTCCAGCTTGTCGGTGGGATTCTGACCCAGCAGGTCCCTGAAGAAGACAGAGACCAAGGGACTCAGTCCTTACAACCAGCAGGAAACACTCAGCTATAGCAACAAACAGGCCTTCAGAACATCAAAACTATTCAGTCTATTCAAAGATATCAGTAAAGATATATTTTCTCATTTCTAACGATCATCATCTGTTACTACAATTGTGCAAGGGCCCAATCTGCAATTGCAGGGTTAATGTGCTAGAGTACATGAAATTAGGGATTGAAGTTGTTTATATATCCATCAATTTTTATCAATTTTTTGAAGTGAACTTAAATCCATATTCCGCATAATCATTCATCGAATAATCGCAGAGGTCAAACGGTCAAGGTTAGGGATAATTTACCCAGAGGCATATTTTTTTTAATCTTGCAGGCTTCAATTGGCAGGACAGATGGAGGGGAAAATAATATGATCCACATTTACGTAACAGAATATCAGACCTCGCCTCATTCTGAGCGGAGACACTGTCCAAGGGATTCGATCATTGTACTTGCTGGAAAATAATTTTCTCATCAGATATATAATTTCTATGTACCTTCCATCTACTGTTAACTTAATCAACTTATCTTTCTGCCACTTTTCAAGTAATTTATTTTCATACAATTATGGAACTATTTTCAGGTAAATTCCACTGTAAATCATTGATTGTTTTTCCCTCGTTTTTATCATATTTGTCAATCTACAAAAGAACACTATTGTATTTATTTTCTGAAAAGTAAGCATTGTTAACTACTTTACACTGCTAAAATGTGATTCATATTTTATTGACTTGTTCAGACCAGACCTGGACTCACCGTAGTGTTTCGTTGTAAATCTCCACCATGCTGACACAGATCTTATAGTCCCAGTCGGGAGTGTTGTCGCTCACTTGGGAGAAAAGAAGACGTAGAGCTCGCTGGTTGATGCCGGGGTCTTCGGCAATGCCCTGAACACACACCCGCACGCACACGTACCCGCCAGCACACACACACACACACACGTGAGTGCCAAAGTCTTGTCTTGCTGTTGATGTCATCTCTACGGATGCCTCACCTCCATGGTGTAGGTCTTCCCTGAACCCGTCTGTCCGTATGCAAAAATACATACATTGAAGCCATCGATGCAGGAAGTGACCAGAGACTGAACCTCCTGGAACACCTGCGAGACATAGACACAACTCACAGAGGTAAATTCTCTGTCACCCTCCCCACCCACCCTGAAGGATATCTATCACCAGTGAGTCACTGACCTCCTCCTGGGTGGCATGAGGTGGGAAGACTTTGTCCAGGTCAAAGGTCATGACCTTGCCCTTGTTGGCGAGGTAGAGGACTGCGTCGTCTTCCGTGTCGAAGCTAAGTATCGTTCTGGTGTCGGTGGAGTCCTGCTCCTCCTGACTGACCGGGCGGACGCGGCAGAACACCCGAATGTTACCTGGGAACCACAAGGTCAAAGTTCAGCGACAACACGCGCATTTCATTTGTAACACTGGGATTATATTTAGGCACATTTTCAATTCTACCATGTTTAATTCAGCCTTTATTACGGGTGTGTTAACAGAGGCTATTAACACATACCTAAAACAAATCTACATTCTAAATAGTTCTTTTTGCCTGCCAATGTGTTTTTTCCAAGAGTTTATGTTACCTTTAAGTACTTTGTGTGACCCAATGCCATGTGCTTTCATCCAAACGAGACTTACAGCGAGAATGTACTGCCATTTTGAGCAATATGACAGGGAACTTGTAATACAAATACAACTTTGGCTTCATCTCCAAAGGCATGGTAAAATGCTTCAAAAGGGTTGATGACCTCCGTGACCCATCTTAGATCATGGCCAGAGGGAGGTGATGGCGGCTTCTTTGGATGGAGTCAGACCTTTGAGTCGAACTAGCTCGTCATGACACTTCTTCCTCAGGTTCATCTCACGCTTGTATTTACGCAGCAGGTCCTGGTTGGTGCTGCTCACCTGAGTGATCACCTGACAGATCTGATGACACACACACACACACACACACACACACACACACACACACACACACACACACACACACACACACACACACACACACACACAAAAAGAGATATTGTAGAAATCGAGCGCTCGGA
>CAAKHD010001014.1:167083-173082 GCA_901007705.1 Fistularia tabacaria | reverse complement strand
AGTCGGGAAGGAGTACATCAGCGAATGTGAGGTCAAATTATACAGTGGCTTCTATTTGACCTCACATTCGCTGATGTTCTCCTTCCCGACTCCATAGAAACATTTACACCTACAAGCTAATATAATATCATTAGACCGTGAGATAGTGTTCATCTTAATCGATGGAGGCTTTTTATGAAAACCTGAAATAGCCTGACCTGTGACCCCTCTACCCTTCAGCACCCCGTCCTTCTGTGGTTTGCTCAGTGCTCCCCATCACTTCAAAAATAGTTCTGCTAATAAAATCGTGCGATGGAAAAGGTGGAAACCAGATTTGTGGAAACATCCGAAACAGTGTTTTACACCGTGGGCTGTAGTTGACCTCACATGATTTGATGTTGAAACGGAGTGTGTCGGATTCCCATTCAACATATGTGAAATTGTAGCCAAATCTTTAAAAAAAAAAAAGGGGGGGGGGGGTGAGCATGAAATGAAGCTCCTCTTACAGAAGCGGACACAATGTTTACTCTCCTCACTCAGTCCATTTTATCAAAGTGCATTTATCCAGGGGGTTTAACAGCCGTTCATAAACCATAATCCAATATCCAAAACTGGATCATAAGTTTTTACTCAAAAAAAGGGTGTCATTTCATGTAAACTATTCATATATTTATTAGAGATTCTTCTTTCTCATTCCAATACACAGCCATCTTTGGCTCATAATAAAATCCGGGCTCTCCTTTTGAGAGCAGGCTCTTTGAATTTCACATCGCGCCAAGAAACCTTTGACCTCGTTTTGACTTCAAAAATGAGCCCCAGACTCTTCCCTTTATTCCATCGACATTTTCTGACACAACATTTCAAACGGCGTGTTGGGAAGTGCAGATGGAAGCACGGGATGTCTCTTAGAATGAGAGCGTTCGAGAGCACCGCATTGCTGAAATTACACCTCCCACTTTATGCTCACTGCGCTCTCACACAGCACTGACATCATCGCTTCAAGTGCGTCATACCTTCATCCAATGCATCCGTGGCTTCTGCTTCCCTCCTCCTCCTCACGGCTCTCTGTTTTTCTTCTAACCTCTGCTTTTCTGAGTTTGCTTCGTCCCACCGCCCCTCTTCCATTAGCCTCTGGTCCGGTCTCAGACGGCTGTCCGTCTGTCCCACGCCATCCTCTGACTCATTCAGCGTCAGAGCCAGTGCTGAGAAGTGGTACATGTTCTCAGCGTTCTCCCTGAGAGTTGAAAGCCGATAAATCAGTGATGCTCCATAATCAATAACACTGACATTAATACAAATCAATGCAAAGCACTAAGAGCCAGACAAGACAAGTGCTTACGGTAGAGGGTATTTCTTCCATAGCAGTTTCGGGGACAGTGTCTGATAGACAGTCTTCTGCTTGCCCTCTGATCCGCTGCCTCCTCGGCTGCTCTGAATAATCTTGGCACTCTCTATTCTATCATCCCACGTGCCGGACAGGATGTAATGAGCCTGACTTCCACTGTCAGCGACCACACCAGTCACCTGGAACATGACGGAAAAACCAAAATACAAATAATTACACAAAGAAGTACAGACAGTAAAGCAAGTTATTCCTCTGTATTTGCAGGACTACCATCCCTTGTCCAGCAGGGGGCAACATTGCGCAAATTCACGTCCTCTGATTATTGTTGTGTTAAAGTTTAGTGTGTGTGCAGCCTGGAAAAGGAAGAGGCTACCTTCCGTGGAACATCCCTGGAGAAATAACTGTAGGGTGAGAACTTGAGCTGACAGGTCTCTTTGGTCCGGTGATTCACAATCTCAATGTCCCCTGACTGCACAAATACAGACACAAACGGACAGATGTCAGTGAAAGTACAATCTGTTTACAGTCACCCTTAACGGTTTTAACAGAAAAAGTGTGTCAGTCAAATGGACCAAAAACAAATTAAATAAAAATAAAACAAAAAATTCATGACTCAACGTAGTTACATTGTGCATACATGTCAATACAGAAAGAGGGATTCTATGTTTTTCCTGGTTCATAATGCTGAGTATCTGTGATGCGGTTTAAAAAGTGTAACATGTTTACACATCTACTCCCCTCAACAATCACATGTGGACGTTGATTTGGCTCAAAGAGGCCTATATCCATACAAGTTATCACTGCAGGACACTCATTTTATAAATAAATAGATGAAACAGGGGTCAGAGTGATTGAAGTGACGAGTGGCTGAAGGTGAGGGACGGAGCCGACCATGCAATGAAATATGAATAGTGGCAAAATATGCCCGGTTCAGTTCATTAAGCTTTGAGCTTCAGACAAAGTATCAAGAAAAAGAAGCATAACATCAGTACACAACTGAAATGGTAAGCCACAAATTTGTGGGAAGGAATCTTGCACTTCTTAAACATATCCATATATTACACATTCCATATTTCACCTCTAAAGCTTTTCCACCAGGGTGCTTTCCGTCACCATTAAATTTTAACACAACAATTGGTGCCCTGATTTTTGGAATTGGGATCTGGAATCACATCCTTATTATACGTGCACAGAACTACAAGACATATTTTCATCCAACCTCAATGAGAAATATGTAGATATAAGCAAATTGATAATGCAGGGTCATGATGAAACGTGGCAAATTGAAGTAATATAAAATTTACAATGCCACACATTATTTGCAAGCAAATAGACATTATGCATACAGGTGGAAGTGTGTTGGTGCACACACTCTTGTTTCCTGAGTAAAAGCCTTGAAGTAATTTGTTGCATGAATTTGTCCTTTCTAAACTCATCTCCTGCCTGAGAATAGCAATTGCCATTGGGACGTGTTTACGAATTGATTTTATTTTTTTTGGCTACAATCCCTACTTTTTTCCCAAGGAGACCAACAAACCCATCTTCTATTTGCATACGGTCTCAAAATGCATGCAGTAATTTGACATGACAAGCCACCCTGCAAATATTTTACAAAACAGGAAGAGAAAACATTCAGGCCACACTGGAAGTGTCAGAGTAAATAGGACATTGCTCGGGGATTTGTAAAAGAATGGCAACAAACGAGAAGCGCGAGCGGACAGACCTGGTCGATCCACAGTTTCCCCACAATGATGTTGTGAACTGTAGAGGTGACCTTTCTCCACACATAGTGGTTCCCGCTGGAATGGAACTGAAGGTGAATGGCACCTGGGGACGGACAAAGAGTGACAGCATGAGAGGAAAAATCGCTTGCGTTTCTGGACTGCAACTATAAATGTGAAAGGAAGAGGCAAGCACTTGCTTCGGCTCTGAAAATCTGTTATATCAGCCACTGTAAATACATTGTTACATTGTGGAGAGTAATCCTTGATGGCTCGTAATATATTTTATCATTAAACCTCGACTTCTTTCTTTTCTATGTGGGTACACTTTAATATGAGAGATGTCAGATGAATATCACTGCCTCTTTTGGTTGGTAAATAAATGTCATTATTTGAGCTAAAAGCCCTTGAGTTCCTCTGTTCTGGTGCAACAGAGCTCCCTTTATATCCATATTTTATGAGTGTGTCAAAATTGTCATAAAGCCATCATGACTTCGTCTTTAACCTCCTCCTCCACCGGCATCAGTGCTAATTGAGCAGGTCAGAAGTTTGCCTCTTTTACATGGAGTTTTTATTAACTCAATTCTGCATGTTGTGACTGTTTCGAGCGGTGGAGTCACTGTTTACAGATGTAACTTGGTTGCTTTCCGGCTGAATATGAAATGCCCTACCCAGAGGCATAATGGAGAGGTATTTGCCACGGAATTTGCTGGCGATTGTGATTTCCTGCCACAGGGTCCAGCCTCGTTGGGAAATCACGTGATGTGCAGCTGCGGGTGGGTGATGGCTCACCTAAAAAGAAAAGCGGACACAACACCGCAAGCAGAATTTTAAAGTCACGCATCCTTAGCTTAAAAATAAAGCGAATGTAGGGTAACACTGTGTGTGTGTTTTTGCGTAAACGAAATGTTACCATGGCCTCGCTGTTACCTGTTCACACAGCGAGCGGTAGCCGAATTCCTCCAGGCGGTCTAGTTCGTAGGTCTCGCCCAAGAGGGGGTTGAAGGGCTTGGCTGTCCGGTGCACTGTAGTGGAATAGGAGGAGATGGAGAAGGCGGCGACCAGGCACATCTGCTCAAGGGAAGAGTCACAGCGCGCCGCCTTGTCCAGAAGCTCGTGATACTCCAAGTCCTCCGTTAAACGCTGCAGCATGGACAGAGGTTCATTGAAGTTCACCTGAAAGGAAAATTGAAGGAGGCATGTGTCTTAATAAATACAATCTATTTACATTAGTGTGAAAGCATGAACAACATGCACATACATGCGACCCTTGCTTAAATACTTACAGGCATGGGGATTTTGGAGAGCTCCTTCCCAATGCAGTTCTTCATAATACTCCACAAGTTAAGAGAGTAGTTGGGCTTGTCTGGGATATGAGTCCTCCGCTGTCTGCGCGGCTGTAGCTCCTTCCCCGACATCTCATTGCAGCTTGGAGACATCTGCAATTAGGTGGAAGTGTGTTTGAAAGAGAGTAGGGGAGGAGAGGTATTGAAGTTTGTGTAACAAGATGATTCTACATGTCAAAGCTGGAGAAATATCCTTCCAGGACAAGTTGAATGGCACAGAAAGTGAGACGCTTTAGGGAAGGGTATAGAAGACGTGTTTGTGAGACAGAAGCAAAAGAGAGGCGAGAAGGGAGCAGCTGTTTGATTTCAATGAATGACGTGACTGTGTGATTTTTGGATTATGGATGGGACAATGACACATCAGGTAATACATAATACAAGGCAGCAAGGATCTTTGGAACAACTGTAGGGAAACAATAAGTGAATATGAATCAATCACTAAGCTGTGGGCTTGTGGAGAACAATCCGAAAACTAAAGTCTGCAGTCACCGAAGAGGTCAGTGCTATTAGTCGGATTTATTAAAAGGACGGGCACTTACATGGTCGTCCTGGTTCCAGTCATTAGACTGACCCCCACTTGCTCCGCTCAAATTGCTCTGAGATCGCCTGGAAAAGAAAATGTGAGCTCTTGACACAGTGGCTTTCATTCACTTCTATCGTTTGCAACATGCACAAAAACAAGGGGGATAAGAAACAGAGAGCATGGGGTTTTATTAATCAGCGTAGACAAGAGTTGTCTAGTTTCAAACTAAATTGATTTGAGTGGCAAGAGAGGAAAGCAAAGCTCAACGATGTGCATGCGTGTTATTGTTACTCTATAGAAAACATTAGATCATGCAGAGAGATAACCCATTATGGTTTCACATGTTCTCACCTACAACTGTTTACCAAATTAAAAAAAGCAAAACAAAAGCAAAAGAGCAAAAAAAAGGATGGATTCCTGGGTGAGACCGACCTGTGCTGTGTGTTCTCAGTGGCAGTCACTGTGATAAAGGCAGGGGAATCCTCCATGGCATCAAAGTATTCAGTATCCTCATCTTCATCACTCGCCTCTTCTTTCAGCGGCCTCTCGCTCCCTTCTGTCAGGAAGTAGAAATTGTGAGTGCTTCCAAACAGAAGCGTCACATGTTTGGCGAGTTTGTATTCTAGTAGGTGATCACATACTCGTGGTGATTAATCAAGAAATAATCAGCTTAGAAAAAAACAGGCTTTTTCAGCCGGGTGCTTGGCCTCAATGACGGAAATTCCACAAGGAGTTCTTCTCATGTCTACATTCAATATTCAGTGACCTGTCATGTGTATAAAATACAGCATCCAACACTGGGGCACCACTCCTCGAGTAATCCTGCTACTCTTTAATGAAGTGACTATTAATAATGAGGAGGGTAAAACCTTCAGTCAAACATCCATCTCAAGAATTTTTTCGTAGCACATTATTCTTCCATGCCTTTTTTAATCTGAGATTCTTTTTTATGTTACCGATGATGAATTATTTAAAAAAGCTCGAAGAACGAACAGTATTTTTATGGAGGATATGTATAGATTGTCCAACAAAACGAAACGAGTTTGGCCATGTGAGAGAGAGAGAGATCGAGCAAGACAATCAAT
>CAAKHD010001014.1:159583-162083 GCA_901007705.1 Fistularia tabacaria | reverse complement strand
GCGAGGGCCCCAGTGGAACTGTGACACAGTCCTAGGTGGTTCAAGTTCCATCCAACTCATTTGAGTGATTTTGAGCTGGAATTAAACCGGACCTCTTCATAGACTGCACAGTGTCAAAGGCCGATGTAATGGACGGGGTGGCCTTTATTTACTAATATTCAACATTATTTGGCAACAGATATCGCACTTGCTAGTGGAGTGCATAAGTGTCGGTTTTGTGAGAAACTCAGAAAATAACAAATGAATAGAAATAATAAAACAATTAAACACCTGTTCTGTTCAGTATCGATCAACTGCAGACTGATGAAAGGTTACAGGAATAAAATAGTTGTCATGTAAAACATTAACAGCTACCTGGGTGTGCTGCTGTAGAGTCAACAAATGAACGGCAGCTGTGATTTTCACTCACTATAGAGGCAGCTCAGGTGTTTAAAATTTTCCTTTTAAAATTTCGACTATGTCTGAGGCAGCCACGGGGCCTCCAGCCAGCTGGAGATGCAGGAGCACCGATGGTCAACCCAGAATAGACTGATGATTATGCAGCAACAGACTGCCCTGGAAACTTGGGGGGATCAGGGCCATCTAGGCCGCCTTTGCGATCAGGTCCCCCTAATAACCAGACCATAAAATAAATTTTCAAGTGCCATTGCTCAGAGTGTCAACGACGGAGTTGGAGCTGGACAAAAGCAAAGACAATTTCCAACTTGGCCCGAGAACGGCTTGTGGAATTAAATAGTCTATAAAAATGCCTTCATATCATACGCTCTGGCACCAATATCATACATCTGCGAAAGGCTAATATTGGCCAATAAAATTGTATGAACCATCTCTCAGTAGTTTTTTTTATTGCTCCCCATTTTGTTTTCGCCACCTCTAAACAAAACTCACCATTCCCCATGATACCCACAAATTCAACACATTCACCAAGCAATTTATTTTTGTGTGGCTACAATACACAACTAAATCAACCACATTACATTAATTCTAATGATGCCTGCTGAAGCAAAAAGATAGAGTTGCGGCAAACATACAGCACGTTTGATATCTTACACGAATGCAATTTTACTCTAAAGGTCAGTTGTACATGCCGACTTATCTGTGATAAGCCTGCAGAGAAATTCAGAGTATTTAAAATACAACAGTAAGGTTGTAATCAACAAAAAAATATTCTAATAATGTTCACAAAAACAAGTTGTTGAAGAACAGCCGTTCTTATCATGTTAACGGGTGTAAAGGTAGGAAGAGGAGAAACATATTAGGGGGGGATTGACAGAAGGAGAGAAAATATGTCTCACCGTGTCTGCATTCCTGGGTGTCCATTTCACCCAGAGGTAACAAAAGTTCAGCCAGGAAGAAGCTGCATACGCTGCCGAGCTCCAGCCCATGAACTAATGTGTGAACAAGCTGAATAGGATTTCACACAAACACTGTCTGCCCATTAAAAGGGCAGCGGCAAAAACTACACGGCCCAGCCAAATGTCGACACATGGCCCGACACACTGCAACAAAATAGAGGGGGATGCGCATCAGAAAATGTCGCCGCAACACACCCACTTGCAAATATAAGTACCACAGGAAACAAACTGTAACCATAATATCCAAATCGATGATGAAAAGAGAAAAAAATAAAAATAAATAGATAAATAAATAAAATCACCTTTTCAAAGCACTTTGTTTTTTTTACTAGTAGAAGAAAATCAACTCCTGTTGCTAGGAGAAGCAGATTTTGACAAGAATTAAGAGAACCCCCTCAGACATATTTTTTGAAGGGTTTCCTTGCATCAGATAAGTTAGCGGGGAAGTTGGCTTAGTTTTGGACATCCTCAAGCCGGACGACAATTCACATTACCTTGAATAAATCTACTCAAATTCATGTTGAGTCGAGTCGGCACTTTTCAAATATAACTTTCCATCACGCAAGCTGACCCGAAAAGCACCAACAACCCTCAAATGACAAAGAAATACCTTGAATATACTCCAGGTGATTTCTGATCTTTATGGGCAAATCTGGTCAGCAAAATGGCACAATCTGAATAGGCTGAAAAACATGTCTCATTGTGCCAAAACAAAGAAACAATTCAAACATAAGTTTGATTGTTGTGTCATAACACAAATCTAATCTGTTAAGACTCAACAGAGGGAAATATGTTGATTCCCATAAAGCTAGGTATGAAAATCCCATTTTTATCTTTCTTTTGTAAGACACAGGCATGATCATGAAAATTAAATGTGCCCATCTCATATTAGCTGTCATTACCTATAGTCACTTGGAATCTGCTGTTCGGCACTGCTCAAACTGTTGGCGTTTTGGAATGAACTTGAAAGTTGTCAAGAGTTGTGCTTTGATTTGGGGCAATGTACAATGAAAATGCCCACTCTGACAGAAGGTAAGCACCAGAATATCTTTGCAAAGTGCAGCTAATTTCTGTCTGCTAGCATCTTTGTCGCCATCTGGACCGAAGAAAGGAGGGCTCTCTATCAGATCGGAAGAGCACACGTC